>JAPFUF010000045.1:0-34793 GCA_030780645.1 Aschersonia sp. MBC 508 | reverse complement strand
GGCCATGTCAACATACCAGAGGTGGCGTGAGAAACTCTTTGCCGCCGCCCCGAGGATGCCTCTGCACCCTCTGGACGTCTTTGCAGAGCGAGTACTTTTCGATGCGAAAGTGCATCGTCGGGCCCCGCGGCGCCAGGGCCACTCTGAGATTTGTGTTGCCGCTTTCCGATCGCGAGAAGAGAAGCAGGTGGCTCACGCCCAGGGGACCGCACATGACGACGTAGTCCTTCAGCTTGTTCCCCCTCCGCTCCTTGAGACGGCTGGCCGTGCCCGGCTCCATGACCTTGCGCACGTCTGTGGCCAGTTGGCTGATGCTGGTGCCGACTTCGCCTGCGCCGATGCGGATCACCATGCTCTTGGGGTTGCCGGCAGACCTGCGTTCGGCGCCGGCAACGACCGGGTTGTTGGCGCCCACATGGGTGCGCTTCTTGGTTCGTCGTTTGGCCATGGGTGCTGCCGGTGCTGATGTGAAGCAAGGTTGTGACTTTGTCTGGATGGATAGGCAACTGATGAGCCTGCTGCGCCGTGCATGTATGTATGGGTTTAGACTCGCCAAAAAAAAAAAAAAAATCCAGCCTCGCCACGATAAGATACTGAGAGACAGGGGCGTTTGAACGCAACAGCCAATCAGGGCGCAAGCTGCCGCGAATACGTCGAGCTCTGCCCAATTACGGCACGCGATAAGGCTCGCCTGCCCCGCACAAATTTTCACGGACTCGGCGTCGCAAAGCAACCTCCCCGCGTAGCCAAACTCCCGAGACTGTTGACAAGTGGGCAGTGACGAGCTTGGAATCCCAATTGCAGAGCCTTCTTTGCCCTCCAGAGCATAAGCATATTCAAATTACCAGAAAGCGATGGCCAACGCCAAACGGAAAAAGGTCGCCAAGGATGAGTCCGCCGAGGCGCGAAGCAGTCCCCCAGCTTCAGAGCCGTCAACAGATGGTGAGGGGGGAGCAGCCGAGGACTCACCATCTTCTGCTCCCAAGACCTTTAAAGATCTCGTGCGCTCATCTCTCATTCTCCTCGTTCATTCGGCATCGTCGGACTAACACAGCTCCCGGCTCAGGGAATTGTCGACTCGTTGTGCGAGGCCTGCGAGGCGCTCAACTACAAACACCCAACACCGATCCAAGAAAAAGCCATCCCCGTCGCCCTCACGGGCCGCGACATCATCGGCCTCGCCGAGACGGGCTCGGGCAAGACGGCGGCCTTTGCGCTCCCCATGCTGCAGGCGCTCCTCGAGAAGCCCCAGCCGCTGTTCGGCCTCGTGCTCGCCCCGACGCGCGAGCTGGCCGCGCAGATAGGCCAGGCCTTTGAGGCGCTGGGGTCGCTCATCTCGCTGCGGTGCGCCGTCATCGTCGGCGGCCTCGACATGGTGCCGCAGGCGGTCGCGCTCGGCAAGAAGCCGCACGTCATCGTGGCCACGCCCGGGCGGCTGGTGGACCACCTCGAAAAGACAAAGGGCTTCTCGCTCCGCGCGCTGCGCTACCTGGTCATGGACGAGGCCGACCGGCTGCTCGACATGGACTTCGGCCCCAGCATCGACAAGCTGCTCAAGTTCGTCCCGCGCGAGCGCCGCACCTACCTCTTCTCGGCCACGCTCAGCTCCAAGGTCGAGTCCCTGCAGCGCGCCAGCCTGCGCGACCCCGTCCGCGTCAGCGTCAGCGCCAGCAAGTACCAGACCGTCTCGACCCTGCTCCAGCACCTCCTCGTCGTGCCCCAGATGCACAAGGACACCTACCTCATCTACCTGCTCAACGAGTTCGCCGGCAAGTCCACCATCATCTTCACCCGCACCGTCTGGGAGACGCAGCGCCTCGCCATCCTCCTCCGCACCCTCGGCTTCGGCGCCATCCCCCTGCACGGCCAGCTCTCCCAGTCCGCCCGCCTCGGCGCCCTCAACAAGTTCCGCGCCGGCTCGCGCGACATCCTCGTCGCCACCGACGTCGCCGCCCGCGGCCTCGACATTCCCAAGGTCGACGTCGTCCTCAACTTTGACGTGCCGCAGGATTCCAAAACCTACATCCACCGCGTCGGCCGTACCGCTCGTGCCGGCAAGTCCGGCGTCGCCCTCAGCCTCGTCACCCAGTACGACTTCGAGCCCTGGCAGCGCACCGAGGCCGTTCTCGGCAAGAAGCTGCCCGTCTACCCCGTCGAGAAAGAACACGTCATGGCCTTTCGCGTCCGTGTCGAGGAGGCCCAGCGCCATGCGAGGGTCGAGATGAAGAGCATGGCCGAGGACAGGGGCGGCAAGGGCAGGGGCGGGCCGCGTTCCAAGAAAGACGGCAAGCGGAAAAGGGACGCTATGGACATGGACGAGGGTTGAGGGAATTGGACGGGAGCATGTTGTTCAACTAGTAGATAAATCATGATTGATGTCATTGTCTCACGCGCCCAGCGAATGTCCCATCAGATCAGAGGAGTGCATACACACGCAGGTACACGTATATTCTATCAAAGAGAAAAAAAAGCATGTCAAGACGGCCACGATGGGCTGTTTCTGCGCACGGATGTAGCGTATCAACTTTCAAAACAATCAGAGTACAAAGGCAACAACCGAGGATGGCGATTGCAGCCCCATTGTCCAATCGCGCTTTTCATTCAGTCGCTTAATATCAATAAAAGCATGAAGGTCTTCAGCTCGCTCAGATACAGTCTCACCATGCCAAGAGGCCGGTCATGCCGCTGCTCCCTCTTCTTCCTCTTCTTCCTCTTCTTCCTCTTCCTCCTCCTCCTCCTCCTCTTCTTCATCATCCTCCTCCTCATCCTCTTCTTCTTCCTCTTCCGCTTTGTCTTCTTCAGCTTTATCCTCCTCTCCCTCTTCCTGCTCATCTTCTTCTGCTTCCGGTCCCTCCTCGTCTTCGCCTCCGACTCCTTCCTCATCCTCAACCTCATCCTCCTCTTCTTCCTCCTCTTCTTCCTCCTCTTCTTCCTCCTCTTCTTCCTCCTCTTCTTCCTCCTCTTCTTCAACTTCTTCGCCATCTTCACCCGAGTCAGCCTCGTCCTCTTCGTCTTCGACTTCGACTTCGACTTCAATCTCCGCCTCAGCCTCATCCTCTGCTTCCTCCTCTTCATCGTATTCTCCCTCGACGTCCTCTACATCCGCCATCTCCGCGTCTTCGTCCTCAATTGCCTCTCCATCCATCACGTCCTTAACTACATCTTCTCCACCTTCCGGTGAATCATCTTCATCGTCCTCCTCATCCTCATCAATGGGATGACCCACTTCGATTTCGTCTTCCACGTTATTGTTCTCTTCCTCTTCAGCCTCAATATCCTCTTCTTCTCCCTCCATACCTTCCTCATCGTCATCTTCTTCTTCTTCACCGGCGTCAATCTCGACCTCGTCTTCGTCTTCTTCTCCTTCTTCTTCTTCTTCTTCTTCTCCTCCTCCTTCCCCCTCTTCGTCGCTCGTCCCAGACCTACGGCCAAGATGGGAGAAGAGGAGGCCCTCAGGGACGTCATCGTCATAACCATCGGGCACATCACTTAAATCGCTGTCATCGTCAGCTGAGCCAATAGTCACACCGCCCAGCTTTTGGATAGTGTGAGGTCCCCCTTGCTCCTCGTCGTCTGCCTCGCCTATCTCTTCATCATCCCCTCGCCCAACTTTCCTCCGCATTTGGACATCAGGTCCATAGACATCTTCATCACTACCCGGAGCGCTACCAGCACGGGCCGGTGTCTGGCTGCCGCGTTTGGAGCTGGCCGTGCTGCCGACGCGACTTTTCGTGGCTCCCGGCTTGGGTGCCTCCAAGGCTCGAACCACGGCCTGCTCCGCCTTTCGTAAAATCTCGGGCCGGCGCACTCCGGCGAGTCTCTTTGCCCGTGGAACAGTATCCGGCTTCTCTACCTCGATCGGGGTCGCGCTTCCCGCTGCACTGTCCGCTGCGCTTGGTGGGTTCAGTAGACTGCTCAGCGATTTTGGACCTGCCTTCGACTCTGCCAACGCAATAGCTTCTAGCTGCGCTGCGACCTCCTTGGCGTGATTACGCTCCTCGATGACCTTGCCCGGCTCCAAGCCGGGCAATGTGCCAGCGACGTCTTTGTAGATGGTGGTGTAGCAGTCATTGATGAGATCATCGATCGGAGCGACCCTCATCAGATTTCCATTGAGCTTCTTCATTTCAATTGCCTCCTTCATACATTCGAAAGCGGGGTTCGGCGCGCCTTCGTCTCCGCCTGCCCAGTCGGTGATGCGTTCGCTCATGATTTCAAATTCTTCATTTGACATGTGCTTGAATGCCTCGTCCGTCGTCACAGGCACCTTGTACGCTGCACGCAGCAGCTTGACATACTCCGTACAGCTATACTGCCAGAGATCCGTGAAGTGATAAAAGTCTGCTCCCTTCTTGCGCAGGCGCTTCAATAAGTGTTCCAGGTCCGTTCGGTTCGACATGATCACGAGCAATTTCGTCATGAACCGCACGTATTGCTCAGTGAAAACATGGTGACGGCCGGGTCGTTCAGCGTCGCATTTCCACACATTCATGACCATGGTCTTGGTGAACATGTTTTCCTTGAGCAGTCCAAAGGCTGCCTTGGCAGCAAGGATTTGGTCGCCTCCTGTTTCAATAGTGCTTTCATCATACAAAATTTTGGCGTGACGCATGACGATTCTATGCTGCCAATTTGACTTATCTTTCTCGCGAAGTTTGCACAGGTTTCTGATTATGTACTCTTCCCAATCCTCCGGCTCAGAGAAATCTTTGAAGTGGTCGCTGGGGTTGATGGCGACACCGAAAGGTTGCTGGGCGAGCAAGGTCGCGGCCTCGGTGGCGGGCATATCACGCCGCATTACGAGTTTGTGAAGGATAGAGACCATTTTATAGTGAGGTTCTAGTGTTGGATCGCTATTCTTCGATTTCCTCATATTCTGTGCCACGTCAATTGATGTCTTGAGAGCGTCTACCAGGGCTTTGATGGTAACTGGTGCTTTGAGATCTGAGCTATCCAAGCGATCGGAAGGCGTCTGATACATTTTCCAGTAACATTTGGCAAGCATATATGAGTTTCTTCCGTCGCGTCAGCATCTGTTCTCAGACAAGGGTGACATTTGTGCCGCCCTGAAGGAATGACTTACTTCCAATTCCGCGGATCTCTGTCCCTAGCCAACCGAAAAAGTTGAGCAGACAGCTTCCAAACCTTGTACTGCGACATTTCATCGTGGACTATCCTCTTGAAAGTTCCATCACCCATGTCTCCAATGAAATATCTATCTTGGTCGGAATGCTGGAAAGCTTCCATGGCGAAGGGATCTCGACTTGACGAGTAGAGTCTCATGCCGAATTTGTGGTACAGATCATGGAGCGGATCGCCGTCGTGCGCCGTCACTTCCACATGACGTGAGTGTGACAGCGCCAGGGTGTAGCAATGGATTGTGTTCCGCTGGAATTGTACTAACTCCGGGCGATCCTTGTTCATCTTATCTGCCGTCCACAAAACAGAGTCGTCGAGCTCGTAATCAAAGCATTCCGCCAGGCGAGACCACGCCTCCCAACTGTCGGCCGTGAACTGTAACTGCAGCCTGAGCAATGTGGCCCCGATGCGGAGGTCATCCGTAGCGCCCGGTGTCTGGCGACGATTGAGTTCCACTGCCTTGAACTTTGTGAGAGCAATCATTCCCAGAAGGAAAAACCATCCGTGGCGGGCCAGCGCTGCTTCGGGGATGTTGACGGCGACAGCATTAGCAGAAACATTGCCAGATAGTGCTTGGTAAAGCCGCAAAGGGTGGATCGGTTTCTTGAGCATTTCGGTGAAATTGCGCAAGTTGTGTATCATTTGCGGTGTCGATTTTGTCTGCCCAATACTTTGTTGCATGTGGTCGATCGTTGTTTTCAAATCTGACTTGAGCAGGTCCTTCATAGTCATACGATTTGCAAGGATCATGATCTTTTCGACCATTTGCATGGCCTGCCGCTTCTGGAGCTTGTCGGAAGAACAACCATGATCTTCTGCAACCCAGACACCGACGCCAAGCTTGAGACCGTAAAGATCGAACAAGACCTGCTCCAGGTGATCTTCCCAGGCATCAATCTTCTTCATTCTGAGTAGTTCCAGACGCATCACTCTCAGGAAGATTCTACCTCCAGAGCTGCAACTTTTGCGCATACCAAGCACACGGTGTATCGCTGCGAGGTATTGGGAGAGCTCGTTCTCGGGGGCATTTGATTCCTTTGACAAAAGACCGGCCTTGAACAGTTCAAACAACAGTAACCACGTGCGAACCTGAAAATCTCTCAGCTTGTTGGCCAGAGCCGTAAATACGCCATTGTTTGTCGGCAAGCTTGCAACTCCGAGTCGAGACTCATCTTCGCAGAGAGGAAAAACGAAGAGAAGACTGCAAAGTTTTACGACCGCCGCAATACTTGACTTTAGATGATCTTGGTCAACGATGTCGAACGCGGAGAGATCATTCAATATGAATGACAAGGCTTGTATGACCAGCACATCCAAGTGCTTGAGTGTACGCATGAGTACACGTTGCCGTGATTCGTCTGGCGTCTTGGCGTATGCATCTCCCTCCAGGTCGTGGATCAACATTTCGATGCTCTTCAAGATACATGAAAACTGTTGTGTGCTGTAGCCAATCCTGTAGTACGCGTCTCCTAAGCGAGCCCACAGAAAGAGACGCAATTCAAGGCGGCTGCTTTGAAGGAATTTCCAAAGGTCTTTGAGGCCTTGTGATGCAGTCTCTGAAATAGGCTTCCCTAGACTTGCAACATCTTCCTCCGGGGTTGAGGCATTCGAGGTCTTTTCATTGTCCATATCAGGCACTTCATTGGCAGCGCCAACGACCCCTTCCATGGCTTCTTCTTGTCCGTTCTCTTTGGTTGACCCAACGGGGCTATGTGTAGGTGAGAATTTCTCTTTCGACGTGTAGACCGATGTTGGATTCAGAACCGGTTCCAGAGTATCGATGATTGAAACAGGATTCTTCATGTCGTCTTTGAAAACGCCAAGAAAGAAATCCATCGTAGTCAGCTTGGAGAGCTCTCTGTCTGCGGCGGCTGGAGATATCACAGGCATGACGAGATTGTTGGGCAATTTGATGGTGTCGACATTATGAGTGGAGAGAAAGTCTCGAAGAGAAGTCCATAGAAGCAAGATGTGCTCTCGCACGGGTTCCTTCGTCAAGGACGAAACCAATACAGAAGCCCACAGGAATCTGACGCATAGCTCATCGTTTTGTTCGAGATTGCAGAGATAAATGTAGGTAGACATGGTCCCTAGCCAACGGTTTAATCTATTGCTCGTTTCTGTGCGGGTTGTGTAATCAACGACACTGCTAGGATTCGTGATCCTTTCATAAATGTCGATATGCAGCTCAAAGACCATAGGGAGGATGTGGCGGATTTCGTGCAATCTGTCCTCGGTCACCAAGGGATCGTCCAAAATGCCGGTAATGCGGTTATATAATATTGAGTCTGCCCGATTCAGCATCTGCACAACCGAAACCTTCATTGTGTCGGACCATTTATGTGTCTCATAGCTTTCGCTCATGGTCAGAACCCAGTAAAAAACAACATCCTCACTGGTCATCCATTCTGCGCCGTCCAAAATTTTCTTTGAAAAGTCCACAAGTCCTCTAGTCTCATCGAAAGGAGAATGATCATAACGCTCCTGAGAACCTATCTTAGTGTGTTCTAAGAAAGTCGAGAAGGGCACCATTGCTGGCTCGTCTTGGCTAAGAAGAACGTTTGCCACATCATCGCTGAAGCAAGATACGATACTGCGCAAATCTTTCGCCCCTTTTTGCGCGAGTTTCGAAGATCTGCTATCTGTCGAGCAGGAATCGAGGAGGTGTTGCAAGCACTCTAGTGTTGAGCTTTCCTCTGCGCCGACGCTTTCCAGCATTTTTTTTGTCAATTGAAATAAATGGCGGTCACATTCTTGATATGACTGAATCTGCACAGCAATGAGGTTGCCAGGGGCAGCTGTTTCCGCCGTGAGGTTGGTGTCTGTCCGACGCCGGGCTCGCTTGCTTCTCTTTTCTGCGCTCTCGTCTTCCACGCTTTCAGGCAAGCCTGCGGCAGATTGAGACCGTTTCCTGGACTCAGCAGCAGATTTCTCGCTGGCATCCTGATCGACTTGCCTGGGTGGATCTTTGGAGCTGTTTGGAAGTAGTTCCTCTTTGACTTCTGCTCTGGCACGACTATTTGCTCTAGAGCCGTATCTAGTAGATCTTCGGACTGGCGGAGCCGGACGCTCTTCTACTGTTGGCGCCGCTTTTTCTTCTTGCTTGGCTGCAGATTTTGAGCTGGATGTTTGTTCAGTTGCCGGGCTTGGCTCCGGTTCTGGCTCAGGACGAGCTGCAGAAATAATGTTCTGCTGTTCTTGAGCAGCTTGGATAATCAAGCGGCACGCTTGCAAGGCCCCATTGGTATCACGTATACATTTCATGAGCTCTATGCCAAGTTGCGACCACGAGCTAGCTGGCTCTTCATGAAATATCTCTGGTAGTGCGGAGGATAATGTAAGGGCACCCCCATCGATCGTAGACTGCAGATGAGCCTCGATCTCCGTCGGCGACCGCGGAGGTGTCAACAAAGCTGTAGGGTCCGGCAAAAATGGGATAGGGTCCAGGTAGCTTTTCAGGAAAGACGGCAGCTCTTTCTCCAGCCATGGTGCCATGACAGGATGGGAAAGTGACATGTGATCATCCAGGACCCGCAGATGGTTTCTGAGTTGGTGACCGGCGAAGGCTTCTGCTAGCGAAGGCGGGTTGACTTCTGTGATGGCGGGATCGTCGTCCAGCTCTACTGCAGCTTCAAGACAATAACGTTTGAGTCGGCCAGAATTCATTGCACCAGCAAATCGGGCCATCTTCCTCCAGAGTTCAGGGTCCGACGGGTCTTGGTCAAGAGCCGCGACCCAATTACCAGTGACTTTGCCGCCATCGTGTGTTTCGTAGGTGATACTCAACTTTTTGTTCCACTCGGGGTCGGCTTCAGATTGGTCCCTAAGTCTGTCCAGGAAATACTGCCCATAATTTTTGTAGGACATATACAGAGCCTGAGCAAGACTTGCTGCTACGCCATCCGCACCACCAGCGTCGACGCCTAAAGACGAGTTTAGGTTTCCGGCGGCGGTCACTTCAGGCTGTCCATCTGCCTGCCGTTCCGCGCGCTCGTAATCGGTCTTTGCTTCTCTGTAGTCGAAGATTTCGGATCTAAACAGCTCATCATAGGCGACGCCTGCAGCCTCGCGGGACCTAGCTCCCTGCGCATGCAATTTGAGGGCGGCTTGGTATCTTTTCAGAGCTTCGTCGACCTGTCATGACCGCTGTCAGGAAAGCAACAAGACTATGCACGGTACAAGAGTGAAAACTCACATGTAGCTCCTTGCTTGTGTCCACCTGTTCATCTTCATTTTCCTCCGGCTCGAGGTTGATTGCCTGAAAGGCAGGCTGATTTGACGTTAGATCTCATTCGCGTTTTGGAAGAGAGGCTGCGGTCAACGTACCATCTTCAAAAAAGCAACCTGGGGGTGACCCTGGCAGATTTGACACTAAATGCAAATGAGGACTGTGAAGATCGGGAGGGATCATCTGCGTAGCTTTGAGAATGACAAAGAGGCTAGGAAAGGGCCAGCTGAAGCTACGACAGTCAGGTACTTCGATCCTGCTAATTGTGACGCGCGCAAACGCAGCATCCCTGTCTTTGGAAGGAAGGTGGATTGGGAAGCTCGTCGTGGGTGGAGTCAATCGGTGAAACTGTCCTGGCAGCCACAGAACCACGTGCAGTGTGGCGCAGGCTCAGGGGTGCGAGATGACTACCGTACGCTAGCCTGGCTCTGGGTGACGAGGAAGATTGGTGCATGAAAGCGAGAAGCTCGTTGGAGTCTTGCCATTGACGGCCCTGCGTTTCCCACGACAGCTCGGTCGCCGCTATCTGCTACAGATTTCAAACTGCGCCTAATCGTCTGGTCACTTTTGCGCGGCCGCTTAATCACCCTTTCGCAAGTAATCACGCCCTCATCGCCGCCAGCTTGGGCTCTAGGAGGAGCTTCCTCTTCGCGATGGTTGCTCCGGCCGTGCCAGAGTATGAAAAGATCTAGAGCCACAATCTCCGCGGGCACTGACATTCTGCCAGGGTCACTGAGGAGATCCTCCACGAATCAATTGATGCCCGGACTCAATCACTTGTCGCCCTTCGCGAGCTCGGTCCGCCCGACTTGGTACATCTGGTCAAACAGAGCGTTCGCAACACCGCGAAACAGGTACAGACATGCCATGTCGCCGCAAGGTATCGTCGCTGCCTCTAATGCTAACACCTTTTAGACCGGTATCTACCATCACGTAACCGGTGTCGACGCATCCTCTTCAGCTAGTCTTGCCGCCTACATCAACACCTTGACCTATAAAGACAACGGACCGAATGCAACCTCCAAGATTGTCGAGGGCGTCTATTGGTAAATGCAGTTCTTCGACGTTAAGCGGAATTCGACTGGACGAAGGACTGACTTTGGCAATCTAAGCTGCTATAATGCGTTCGCTCGGCTCGACATGCGCGTGCATGTATCGATTCCAGGCACCGTCGAAAGCTACTGTGTTGACGAGCGAGGCGAAAAGCGCAAGGCTTCCGACGACCTCTGGCTCGAAACATACTTGTGCAGCGTTCTACGAGCCTATTCCTACGCCGACGATGGCAGCGGCGAAACAATTCGAAAGATTATGGGTGTGAGGCGGTTCAACCCCATCACCAACACGGATGCCGAACAAAGGTTTCTCAATGCGGCCGAGCACCTGTTTTTCAGGGGATGGCAGCTGGGTTCCGACTCGACAGTTCAGGTTCCTACCAATGTTTCCAATCATCTGACTACTGGATTGCTGAAGTACCTCGAAACCACGGGCAGATACGCCTCGGGGATCAACTTATTCGAAAAGCTCCGCACACAGAGCATCGAGGTCTCTTCTCTGTTGTCAAAGGTCATGTTCATGGGTAACGAGGAGGTCGCCGGTGTAAAGAATCTCTACCAGTCTCTCCAGGAAACGCCAATGGATTATGTGATGCTCGATACTCAGGCTCAATTTCTCATCAAAAAGGCACAGAAAGCAGATACCGCGGTGCAAAGGGACGAGCGATTGAAGATGGCCGTGGGCTGTGCCGACAGAAGCACAGTCGCGGCTCCGAGCGAGTTCGGTACCTGGGCCCGGTTAGCCGAGACTTATGTCGCGATGGAGGACTGGGAAAACGCCCTCACAACACTGAATTCATGTCCCATGTTCACGTATCAGGATAAGGACACGCCGATCATGCCTGAACCAAGAGAGGTTCACCTACCAACACTGCCCGAGACCAGACTAGACGAGATTGATAGCGAGCCAGAGTCACGCTTCACTGAGCAAGTAGATGCCAGCCTGTTGGGCTTGCGTGCTTCTGGTTACCGCGGCACATTCAAGCAAGCCTATAAAATTCTCACTGAGATGACGGCCAAGATTGGCTGGGACCAGTTGCTTAAAATCAGAAGTAATGTCTTCGTTATGGAGGACGAATACCGGACAGAAAAACAAGAAGCATCGCATTCCGCCCCAACGAAAAGGAACCCCAGCATTGACGGCCTGCGTGGGACACCTGTGCCAACAACGAACGGCGAGAACGATGAAGGGGAGGAAGAAGAAGGGGAAGAAGAAGAAGAAGAAGCCGAACGTCCATTTGGACAGGAGACCATCTCCGGCGCTTCAAACTTGAATGGAGCTGACGGTGGCGTTGAGAAACCCTCCCACACTATTGATCCTAAAGTTATCAAGGCAGACACGGATAATGTGAGTCGCGTCCTTCGTGCTTTCCTTGAGACTCCCTTTTCCCCGTATGAACCGATGCAGAGCCATGACATGCGATTCTCTCACAATCAGGATTCATGTCTCAGTGTATTGACTGACGCTAATCATCGATAGTCTGTCCAGAATGACGAGCATCTGTCGAAGCTAAACACCAAGCGTCTCTGCGAGCGTTGGCTGGACAGCTTGTTCATGGTGCTGTATGAGGACTTGCGCGTGTACACAATCTGGCGCACGCAAATGGCACAATACCGAGCACAACAAATGCAGTACAAAAAGTCGGCGGAAGAGTGGGAAATTCTAGGAGCACTAGCGGAGCGACTGCAACATTTTGACGAGGCTGTCGAGGCGTACAGAGCATGCCTGTCACTTCGATTCAGCCCCAGATCCCTTGCGGGCGTGTTGCGTGTTTTTGAAAAGGCAAAGAACACGAGGGATACAGTAGCGGCTGTCATTCGACTGGTAACGTGGCAGTACAGGTGGTACAGCGAATTCAGCCCCGAGCTACTGCACACCATCCGCACCTTGATCGAGGATGAAGGCGCGGTGAAGGTGCGGAGCATCATTCAAGCCACGAGTCTGCCGCAGAACGTCCTAGACTTGACGCATCACTATGCAGCTCTGTGTGCTACTTTCCGAAGCAGCGGGACGGACGGTTAGCCGCCGAGAGGAACGCATTTCATTGCCGCCATGGACTGGCACAGGAGCCATCCTGACGAGTGGTTTTCAAGCGAAACGCATAGAGGTGTAATTTGGAAGCAGAATGTATATCTATCTATCAAAAGCGATTTGATTCAGCATGCATACTTTCCCGCACCTGAAGCGTAGAAGCAGCTATGGCTTTTCTAACAAATGGTGGGGCTACTCTTGGATCTTGGATCAAATGCGAACCGGGTTTTCTTTCTCAGATTTTTCCTTACCAACGGGCGGGGCTGGTGTGACGGTAGTTCAGAAAACCCAATTCCTTTCGTGACCACACTAGTTGTTGCACACAAAGCGCAGAGGATATCTTGGCCCCAACCACAGGCAAAGAGCTCTCTGCAGGGGCGAGCGCAGAAGAGAGAGGAAACGCGATGGCTGCATCAGGCGACGGCTCGCCGCCCGTCGCCATTGTCTGCGTCGGCATGGCAGGTATGCGGGACGACGACACGACGACACGAGCTGATCACTGAAATCGTTTAGCTGACGAATGCTCTCATCAGGTGCCGGCAAGACGACGTTCATGCAGCGCATCAATGCGCATCTGCACGGCAAGAAAGAGCCGCCCTACGTGATCAACCTCGACCCGGCCGTGCTCAACGTGCCCTACAACGCCAACATTGACATCCGGGACTCAGTCAACTACCAAGAGGTCATGCGGCAGTACAACCTCGGCCCCAACGGAGGCATTCTGACGTCTCTCAACCTCTTTGCCACCAAAGTCGACCAGGTCGTGGGCCTGCTGGAGAAGCGGGCGGCGAAGCCACCAGATGGCTCGAAACCAGAGCGCCGGCCCATCGACCGCATCATTGTCGACACGCCGGGCCAGATCGAGGCCTTTGTGTGGTCCGCCTCGGGCACGATCCTTCTCGAGTCGCTCGCCTCATCGTTCCCCACGGTGATTGCATACGTGGTCGACACGCCGCGCGCCGCGTCAACATCGACATTCATGTCCAACATGCTCTACGCGTGCTCCATCCTCTACAAGACGAAGCTGCCCATGATCCTCGTCTTCAACAAGACGGACATCAAGGACGCGGCCTTTGCCAGGGAGTGGATGACGGACTTTGACGCGCTCCAGGACGCGCTCAGCCGCGATCAGCAGGCGGACGAGCTCGGCGGCGAGTCGTCGGGCGCAGCAGCAGGCGGCAGCGGGTACATGGGCAGCCTGCTCAACAGCATGAGTCTCGTGCTCGAGGAGTTCTACTCGCACCTGAGCATGGTGGGCGTGAGCTCGCGGCTCGGCACCGGCGTCGACGACTTCTTCGCCGCCGTCGAGGAGAAGAAGCAAGAGTTCTTGGCCGACTACCTGCCCGAGCTGGAGAAGCGGCGTCGCGAACGGGAACAGCACAAGAGCGAGGCGCGCGACAGGGAGCTCGGCAGGATGATGCAGGATATCAGCGTCGGTAAGGGCGGCGGCCGCGGCCGCGGCGGCGGCGCGGCGGCGCAGACCTCGGACTCGGACGGTATCGATGCGCCCAGCGATGACGACGACGACGACGATACCGACGATTCAGAGGATGAGGCGCAAAAAGCCAGCTTGCAGGAAAAGTATCAGGCCGCGATGGGCGACAATGAGGATTCCGTACTCGCGGATGCGAGCTTCTCCAATTACCTGCAAAATCAGCAGCGGTAGATGGGAAATTTTCCGGTTGGGAAATGGCATCGTGACGGGCGTTTGGGGTGTTTGAGGGATACGAGCGGATAGCATGTCTTTGTGATATCAGACGCTTTCGCTTCCGGGAGAAGCAAATGTAAATTCAAGTCAGGTGAACCACCTTGAGTCGGGCATAAAAGACAATTTGAAAAAAAAAAAAAAAACATATGCATTTTGCCAAGTGTCCGAAGCAGCGGATGAGTGTGCGCAGATGAACCGCTTCGTGTCCCGAACAGAGTCCGCTCCAAGGCAAATATTACGAAAAGCGCGTCTGCCTGAAGCCCAAAGCCAACGGTCTTACCAACAGCGAGCCATAATTCATAACCCGCCAGCAGTAAAGACATGTCAGCCATTACCTTGCACCTCTCCCGTCCGTATGCAGTTCGCCGAATCATGCCCAAGCGTTGTTGCTTTCTTTTGTGTGTGTGTGTGCCGCTACATCAAATCATAGCATTGCTGCCCGCCCGAGACTCCAAAAACTCCCTGCAGCCCACCATCGTCCCCATGTTCTCATCTCATTCTCATCTCTCCCTCCCACCGGCTAGCCAGCCGGCCGTAGGCATCATCGCCATCATCAACTACCGCGCCTCAAACTGCACCATTCTGCACGTCTCGGTCAGTATTTTTCTTCTCTCGTTCCATCGTGCCCCGTTCTCTTTCCCCCACCCTCATCCGCTCTCCTAATGGGATCATGGGGGGGGTACACACCTCTTTGTGCGCTGCTTGTAGAGCACACGCCCGGCGCAGTGCGGACAAGCCACCAGCGCATCCTTGCCGAGACTGACGTTGCTACCGCAGTCGCCGCACGTATACGTGATGACGGCCCGAACGACGTGGTCCTCGCGCGTGTTGCCGCGGGAAGCGCCGCTGGCGGTAGGGACTTGGTATTCCTCGCGAGGCATCGTCGTTTCCCTTCTTCCCTTTTTTTTTCTTTGGCGGGGTGGCGGGTTTTGGCTGTCGCGGGTAGCAAGAGACACACAGACGAATCAAATTGGGATATATGTATTCGACTGCAGCGGCGACAACGGGTAAGTTTTCACGTAGAGCGATATACGAGTACAGCGAACAAATCGAAATGGGGGGGGGAGAAAGTCGGCTCTCTCCAAGTTTTTTGTGAGGCAGAAAGAAGGGGAGCGGGCGGTGTAGATACGTCTAACACGGAGGGTGTGGGTCTGCAGCCATACAAGACTTCGTGCTTTCAGTGTGCGTCTCGCAAGAGTGACAGGGATTTTATTTCTCTTGAAGCTCGAGGGGAGCAAAAGAAAAACTATTTCTGGCAATAAAAATGAGACTGCAAAGTTTCATGTACCTGATAACCCGCTGCTAATGAGTTTTTATTTCGCAAAGTCCATGCAAGTGTCGTTGATACTCCGTCAACGCCAGTACTTAAAAGCCCCTGGGACAAAGGAATAAAGAAAAGGAGCAAACGCCGTGGTATCTATGCTGCACAATTGCCGCCCCTCCCGGTGTGGCCTCTCCCTACGCTTCTACAGCTGCACCTCGTTCAGGATGCGCACTTCCTCGCCGGGCTTGAACGCTGGCAGCCCGATAAAGGGGCATGTCGAGCACCGGAATGCGTCTCCCAACGAGCAGTTGTTGCATGAGCCTGTCTTGCCCTTGACTGTGAAATCCAGCTCATTGAGGTCGCTGGAGTCGAGCTTGATGGCCTCTAAGCCGACATCCGCCTGCGCTTGTCTCTGTTTCTCCTCGGCCTCGAACTGAGCGGCCAGACCGCAAGTGCAGTCCTTGCACGGGCGACGTCGTTTCTGTGGCTGGCAGTTCGTCGCTGTCGAAGGAGGAGAGCAAGTTAGCGGGCAGACCCTTGAAGCAATGTGCATAAAAAAAAGGTCCATGTCGTGGGATGCAAGACTTACGCGCTTGTGGTCGTCGCTTGAGATCTTCCTCGCCCAGCAACGCGTCTTCGTCAATCAGCTCGTCGTCGTCGCCGTCGTCGCCGGCGCCGGCGCCAAAGTCGTTCAAGTCGACGAGCCTAGGGGGCTGCTGCTGCGATTGCAATATTGGCTGTGGCTGTGGCTGGGTGCCTTTCTTCTTGCCGAAGCGCAAAGGGATCACGACTTCCTCTTCTTCTTGCTTTTCGAAGCCGCCGTTCTTGGCGACCAGCCCTGCCAGAATGGCCTCCTTGGACTCTGATGTGCCGTCTTGAAACTCCAGCCGACCACCAGTCTTCATGGCCGGCACGAGCGTTGCGAATATGGACCGGCTTAGCAGCGGCGTTGTCGTGAGGGGGGACTCTGTGTTGTTGTCGCGGGCATCGGAGAGGACAAGGACGAGGTCGTATGTCGCTGCTGGTAGAGACACAAAGCCCGCAGAGAGGCGGTCGAGCATTTGCAAGTCGGTGTTCGCGCGGTCAAATGAGTCGAAGACGTCTCGTAGTCTTTCCTCGTGCGCGGCAATGGACGGCGGAGCGAGGAGCAGGCTGCGCTTGGCACCGCCGTTGGCCATGACCACAGGCGGCGGTGGCGGCGCAAAGTCGGCCGTGTTGTCAATGAAGATTGGATGCGGCGACATGTTGGTCGCTTATGTCCTGGCAATTTGGTCCTGTCTTTTTGTCTCTGAATTTTCCTTCTTTTGTTTCGAGGAAATTTTTTGAGGGGGAAAGAGAGGAGCGATTGCTTCTCCTCTGAGCTTGGGGAGTACTTTCTTTTGCGTAGATGCCGAATGACGGCGGGATCGCAGCCAGTCAAAAGGAGGCGGCGAACGAGGCGTCTCCCAATTTTTTTGTGCAGATCCGACGTCGGGCAGCGTGGAAAGCGAGGGAGGGGAAGATTTTGGCGGGGTGCAGTGACAAAGCGCGTGGCATTACAAATGCTAGCCGCCGGGGCGGCTCCACTGCCAATTACCAGTCCACGGCCACGAGTTGTCATGATTACTACGTAGCAGATTGATTGACTGGCTTGGTTTGCCGACTCGATGTCTCCGGATTCTATTGTTTGTGGAAGAATTCAGATCCAAAAACCCATGTTTGACGACTCCGCGGTTATATCTCGTCACTGTGCAGAGGCATTCACGCAGTTGCTGGGAGACGCATGACGTCACGCGGGAATCCAGCAATCGATTGGGCAAGGTGGGAAAAGGGCACAAAAAAAGTGTGTAGATGAGCAGATGCAACAGGAATGGATACGAGCTGAGCACAGCGACCTCGAAAAAACTGACTTCAGCGGAAATGTTGCGAGCCATTGCAGAGTATCTTCATGACTTGATATGGTTATCAAACGCACGTGGAAAGAAAATGAATGCATGGGCTGGGCGATAAGGCGCTGGCATTCGGCACTATGTGATAACGCAGCGCAGGCCAATGCTCTCTCAGCATTGAACTTCTTGGCAGCACGCAACTCGGTAGCTTACTTGAGTATTTAGCTGCTCCATCTCCATAGCGGCTTCCAACCCACCTCGCTCGGTACCTGGCGAACCACCCTCATGCCACTCCCAATCGCGACCGAGCCTCTTCTCCTGAACCACGGCAGGCTTTCTTGCGAGATGAAGGCCTCCTGAAAGCCGCCCCGGCACTCAATCGCATCGCCGACCGAAACTCATGGAGAAGACAAGTCCAGGAGCGATGCCCATCCACCAAGCTCGAACCTCGGCTCATCAACACTCAATCCCGCCGTCCGCATCTTCGGCATCGTGACTCTTGAATGGCGGCGTTTGACACTTCCGCCGCGCCTCTCGGCCGCTGTCCCTTCTGCATCATTCCCTCGGCTCACACCGTCTACGATCCTCGCCAGCCTCCTCCCACGGTCGACTCGACGCTCACGACGCCGCCTTCATACGTCGTCCTCTCGACGCCCCTCCTCATCGCCTTTCTCGACATCATGCCCCTGTCGCCGGGCCACCTGCTTCTCTGCCCCCGCGCGCACCGCCCCAAGCTCACGGACGCGAGTCGCGCCGAGTCCCTCCAGCTGGGCAACTACGTGCGCGTCCTGTCGGCAGCTGTCGCGCGGGCCACGGGCGTCGAGGACTGGAACGTGGTGCAGAACAACGGCGCGGCTGCTGCCCAGGTCGTCCCGCACATGCATTATCACATAATCCCGCGGCCAGAGATCCGTGCCAGCGGTCGCATGAATGAAAGCTTCACCATGTTTGGCAAGGGGCACCGCGAGGAACTTGACGAGGATGAGGCTGCCGCTCTAGCCGAGCGAATTCGTGCTGAGGTGGCTTGCGTCTTGAGGGATGAGGAGCAGATCAAGCTGTAGGCAGATTGAGTCATACGTTTAAAGCACATTTTCCAGCGGGAGCATTAGTTAAGGATGGATTGTGGAAGTGAGACGTGCACACGTTTGGGCAGCCATGTACCGTGAGCGGTAGACACGATATGGACGAGATGACGAATACCATCTACAAATCGGGGAATCATTGCAGGGGCGAGATATACTATAGGCTTGGACCGCGGCGTCTGATATATTACTCTTTTTCTTTTTACCTCGGGCTGGCCATTTGTCATCGGTTGATCGGGGCATGGTCCTTTCAACCGTTTCGGCAGCGGTTTGTGTGATAGACATGGTATGGGATGGCTTCGGAAGTACATGGTATCAACTTGCTATTTTCCAGGGGAACGCATTGATTTACTGCTTCCGCCAAGGGCACCGTTAAGTCTATGCTATCAGACTCTCGTTCGTTCGCTCCCGGATTCGGCAGCATGACACACTCATTGCTTTGCCCGAGCGGCAGCAACCCATGTCGTGTACCCCGGATATCGAGGCCATAAGGACTACTCCCGCTGATGCATGAGCCTTTGTGTTGCGATGAGCACGCCAAGCAGAGCCTGAAGTGCCCATCACTTCTAGCACCTCATATGTAGAACGACATTTGCAACGCACGGCCGTCCACAGGTCGGTGCGGCTGATCCCGACCACAATTCGTCGATTCCAACAGAAAGGTCGGGTATGATGCTTGTTAATGAGTGATTATGCCTCCGGCGGCGCTGCCGCGGGCCGGCCTCGTAAGCTCATAGGATTGCGATGTACGCAGCAGCTCATCTCGATAGTGTGCTGTTGTCGAGCTTGCGAGGCCAGCCCGCGGCAGCGCCGCCGGAGGCACAACCTAAGCGGAGGCACAATGATTTCGTGTTTACGCGATTATGCCTACGGCGGCGCTGCCGCGGGCTGGCCTCGCAAGCTCGCGGGGCTGTTCCCGTAGGAGAGTCGTCGCATGACGATTCGATGGCCAGCGTCACCAGACCACGGCAGTCTTCTTTAGATGTTGTGATGACGCAGGGAGCTGGCCAGACAGCCGTGTGAGCCTGGTCTGCATCCTCTCACCATCGCCATGATGACGGACGTCGGCGGAAGGGACTCCTGTCGGCAACTGAAGCCCCCAATGACCAAGACGCATTCACCGTGGCGCACGGGTGATATCAAGAATGGCTTGAGGTGACAAGGAGGCGAAATCCCTGAGGCTTCGGTCCGCTTGAGCCGACAGACCCAGCCGTGGCAGCACTACAAGCGACCCAGATTGCGTCGCTCAGGCTGACAGAGCTCCGTTGAACTTGAACCACCGGACCGAACGCAAGATCGGCACGCTGACCGCTCGAGGGCCCCTACATGAGAGGCGAATGCGATGCGGGATGACATCTTCTGGGTTCGCCTGCCACATATCGTCTCGACAAAAGAAAACCGACCTCCGATGCTGGCGCGGACATGATGGCCCATTACTGCAGGGTAGCGCAGTGGCTCTTCTGCGCGAGCACATCATGACTCTGGGGAAGTCGGGCCAAGGACGCACGGTACGATGGGCAGGCGAGGCTAAGTAATGTTCTCGTTTTACACGTATCGGACGAAGGACTTGCGGAAGAGCACACCTCCGGCCTGTTGCGCAGGACGGTGCTTCTGGAGTATCCGCTGTCACGAACCTAAATCACAATGGGGGTTATGGGCTGGTTTGGCCGTGGACCATGTTAATCAAGACAAGCGGCGGGGATTGTGAAAGAGAAAGCAAAGAAAGAAATAGAAAGAGTAGTAAAATATCAAAATACGCGGAATAAAATGATCACGAAGATGAAAAGATGATCAAAAGAATATCGGCGGCACGTATCCTACTTCACATCCTGTTCGCTCTTTAGTGTTCCCGTCCCCAATTCTGCGCTGCAGCCATGGCAGTACACACCCGTCTCCCGCATCGCAGAGGAGCCAATGACGTACTCACCCCACAGCCACCCACAGCCAGCCAGTGGATTCGCGCCGGCGACCGCCTGGAATTGACCGCGAGGCGTCGCATAGCACTGACTGACTGACGAGCAGACTTTCGGGGGCTGAAGCAATGGAAGTCTTTGTTCGTCTGCCCGCCCTGATTGAACATTTGTCACTGTAAGTCAGGACACCAGCCCACCAATGAGACAGCAGCACGCCCTGCGGTCGGTCTGCCGTGTTATTTGGCAAGCCAGCAGGCAGGCAGGCAGGCAGGCAGGCAGGCGCCTCAGGTATTCCTACACTGAGGCTACATATATTGTGACAGTCTAGCAATGGCAGGCGCTCTGTAAGCAAAAGAATGCCCATGTCCACCCGGAGAGGACCAAGCCAGCGGAAGGGGAAAAATATAATGAAATTACATAGTGAAATGGAGCAGAAAGTGTGAGTGGTCGGTCAGACACTCCAAGGCGAGCCAAGATGAGAAATTGAAACGCAAGAGGAGGAAAAACGAAAGCAAGAAAGGAACAAAGGATACTCACTCGATGAGATTGCCATCGGGATCCCGCACATACACGCTCCTCATCTTCCCCCGCGCGCCCGTCCTCTCCACGATCCCACCACCACCGCCACTGTCACCGCCGCCGCCGCCGCCGTCCTCCTCGAGCCGGAGCACCTCTGCGCCCAGCCCAGCTCGCACCTGCTCCATGTCCACGCTGTCCTCGAGCAGGAAGCACAGGTCAGCCGTCCCCGGCAGAGCCGTCCGGGCCTTTGGCTCAAACTCCCTGCCCCTCTGGTGGAGGTTGATCTTGTGCGTGCCGAACTTGAGGGCGTGGCGCTCGACCGACGGCGTCGCCGCCGAGGTGAACGTCTCGGCCGTCATGCCCAGGCGTGTCGTGTACCACGCTATGGTGGCTGCCGTGTCGGCGCAGGTGAGGACGAGGTGGTCAATGTCTTTGACGGGTGCGAGCGGCAGCGGCGACGGCATATCGATGGGAGAAGATGATGATCATCAAGGGCCAGTCACCCCCAAAAAAAAAAAAAAAAAAGAAAAAAAAAAAGAAAGGGGGCGAAAACTACACAGATACGGAAAGAAAAGGAGGGAGAAAAAAAAGAGAGAATTAGGGGAATGAAGAAAGAGTCTCTTGGTCTAATCTTGTATCTTTTCTGTCCTTGAGGTGCATGGTACATTTGAGAGCATGCGCCTACGGAATACGTAGTTCGTACGTAGATGGTGCGCATTCTCCCCTCTCCCTCCCCTCTCTTCTTTCTTCCTAGCACTGGCGTGTGATTCTGCGGAGTGCAAACTCTCGATAATTATGGCCCTTCTCGTCCAACGCCAGCCAGCCAGCCAGCCAGCCAGATTCGGTCGGACGGACCGCCAATCATACAGTCGTCACCGCCAATGCCGTCACAGGTGATGGATGAACGGAAGAGCTCCGGACGTCACGTGACAGGACGAGACGGAATATGGACAGAAGAGAGAGACTGTGTGAGTGTGCGTGTGTGTGCGCGTGCGCGTAGGTGTACGTGTGAGAGTGAGGGAAAAGACGGTCAACGTGCGACACAGTACTTAGCGCGATTTTGTCGCAGCACAGCCAGCCAGCCAGCCGAGCCAATGAGTTGTCGAGCGTGGCCGTTTGTCCAGGTCCAACACACACCACACCACACCGTCAACAAGTTCGCGGGCCGCAAGGAAGGAAGGAAGGAAGCAGCACGCCGCAGTGGTGGCGTCAGGGTGCAAAGAGCCGAGCTCCGTTTGCGGGAAGACGGGCACCCTCTCCTTTCCGCCTTGCCTGCCTGCCTGCCTGCCTGCCTGGATTGAGGAGGCAAATCACTTCATGTTCCGCCATGGAGAGGAGTTGAGGGACAAGAGACCGCGCCACCTCACCAAAAAAGGATAAAACTAAAAACCTTTTTTTTTTTTTTTGAAAGGGCGCAGGAAAACCAAAAAAGCAACCAGCAGCAGCAGCAGCAGCAGCAGCAGCAAAGCCCATGCCTCCTCATGCGACAGACCCTACGGCCAAACATGACAATCCATCCATCCATCCATCCATCGAGCCACTTCGAAACCCAGCCCTCTCTGCACGCGCACCAGGTACATATGTAAAGTACATGCCTCGAGAAAATCGCTAGCAGCAGGCGTTCCCAGGGCCAGGGGGACTTTCGGTGGTGCAGGTGCAGGACCTCGCAGGTGCAGCAGCAGCAGCTCCAGTCACGCAATCGCAATGCACAGTATCCGAGCCGTGGGCCGAGTACAGAATCGGGCAGCCAATTGGCAGAAAGCGGCTTTGTTGCGTCGTCGAGCCGCCTCGCAAGGTGCTGCTGCTGCCGGCCCACCCCCGCCCACTTTACTTGTCGCCGCAATCACACGCCTTGGCTCCAAGCCGCTTGCGTGGCCAGGCACCTACCCTATGCACGTGCCGTGCACAGGCACGTAGAATTTTTGACCATGGCTAAAGTAGGAGCGCGGTGTGGTAGGCAAGCTACCTACAGGAGAGGCAATCAGGGTGGTGGCGTGCGCAGTCTCTTGTGCAGCAAGGGGGGGAACAAAGTGTGTGACGGCCGGTGGCTGTAGAGACAGGCAGGCAGGCAGCAGCAGCAACAGCAGCCACACTGGCAGCGAGCGCGAGCCCGCCTTGCTCCGATTCATCACTCACCCGCCCCACTACACAGACCTTTCTCTCTCACTCGTCTTCCTTTCCCTATTTTGCAGGAAGAGTTCCGGACTGGGTGATCATCTCGAGCAGTCCCTCCCTCCCCCTTCCCCTTCGGTGCCCAGTGCCCGCTTATTGACTAAGCACAGGGCGCGAGGTACCTTAATCAGCCGTACATCAAGTTTCTTCTTGGCTAGCGATTGCGTGCCTCGATCTGTCTGGAAACCGACCAACCCGACCTTGCTTCGGAGCTTGTTTCCCCTCCCCAGCTCTTTGGCGCCGCCGCTGCTGCCGCTGTCTTTTTTTTGCCTTTTGGTAATTTTTGCGATCTCCCACGCGGATCTTCATTGGAATTGGCCGCCCGGACAGTCATCCACAATATTACTGTGCAGATTGCTGGTCCAGTGAGGCGTAGGTAGACAAGAGAACGCCCAATGGCTCAACGCTTTGGGACGATCCCGTCCCCCATTCTCGGGTTGCCTTTGTCAATTGAGCCCTGGCGGCGGCCCTGGTGTTCAGGTCCAGCCAGGTACAACAAGTGAGCAGCAATGAAAGGCAGGGCGTCGCGAGGGAAGGATGGGGAGGAGGGAAAGAGGGGGGGGGGGACGGTTGTTAGATCCAATAGCATCAACGAGTAACAAGAAGCAGCAGCAGCAGCAGCAGCAGCAGCAGCAGCACATAGCAGCAGGACAGCAGCATCAGTAGCGGAGTGTTGGATTTGGGGTCCGGCCAGCTAGCGAGCGAAAAGACAGAGACAGACAGAGCTTCGGAGCCTGGGGTTATGTTATCGGCGGCCTGCCCAGCCTTGACCGTGAGCTTGCAAACCAATCCCGTCCAAGTCTCGTCCGCTGAACGCCCCACAGAGCTCCCAGTTGGTCGCACTGCTGCTCTCGCGAAGGGGGTGTGGCTGTAGAGAAACGGGCAAACTGCTCCAGCTGCCGCAGAGAGCTACGTAATGTCTGCCCGGCGTCTGGGAGGAGGAGGTGTTGGTGGTGATGAAGGTGGTGGTGCTGCGAGGGATCGTCTGGCAGCTTGGTCCCCAGCTTTCCGTCCAGTCTGTCTGCACCCCCCTACCTCTTCCCTCTCGCTCGCCTCTGCCTTCTCGTCTCTCGCCAGCGCGCGCTGTCTCGTCTGTCTTGCTGGCTCCGGGCTGATGCGCAGGCAGCCTCCCCTTCCTGGCAACCCTCCCTCCCTCGGCCCTCTCTCTCATTCTCCTCTGCGCCGCACGTAGCAGCGCCGCCAAACGTACAAGTAGCCTTGTCCCTCCCAACCTTTTCTGACCTTTCACTCTTCGGCTCGTCGTTGCTCTGCGCCCATTTGTTTTCCCACCCATCCTACTCGTCAGTCAGACGTCCACTGGGTTGCTGCGTGGGTGCTCGACTACTGCGCGAGCTCTCCCACTTACACACCCTGCCATCCATCCCCCCCTCCCTCCTCGCTCCTTCCCACTCCAATCATCATTTCGATCATTTCCCTCGCCACCTAGAGCTTGCAATGTCTTCACGCAAGAGAAAGTCAGACGAGGAGGAGGAGGAGCTCGTCTCTCTCCCAGAAGAAGACGACGGTGAGGAGGAAGAAGAGTAAGAAGTCTCCTGTGCCCACCGCCCCTTACGCCTGCTCCGTTCGCTATCAATTGCCGCGCGATACAAGCTTGTCTGTTCGACCTTGAAGCTTCAATTGAGCGAATTTGTGCTCGCGGCACATCAATCGGTCTCTGCTTTCGCGTCGCCGGCCCGTGCATTGCCCCTCCTTCGCCTCTTGCCTCACTGCTCAACTTCAACACGCGCTACGTCGTCCGTTGTCACTAACACGAAATCTCCGTAGGTACGTCTCCACAGGCGACGAGGAGGAAGATGGTGAGGAAGACGAGGAGGAAGAGGTTGACGAGGAAGTAGGCGAGGGCGAAGGCGAAGGCGAAGGCGAAGGCGAAGGCGACGAGGATGAAGAGGCTGAAGCAGAGGCTGACGGTGGCGCCGACGGCGAAAATGATGAAGATGCGGGCGAAGACGGTGCCGAGGGTTTGTTTTACTTCCTATCCTATTCTGAGAAAAGGGATTGCAATGCTAATTTGCTTCACCGCGCATTAGATGATCAACCCCCCGTCAAAAAGCGCAAGACGACAGAAGCATCCGCTGAAAAGCCGACCAACGGCGAGACAGCCAATGGCGACGGCGCCGACTCCAAGAAGAAAGATGCCAAAGATGTCGTCTCCACGAAAGATGCTGCAAAGACGGACGACGAACCCGAGGCTGCTGTCGTAGATGATGAGGAGGAGGAGTAATTTGTCCTTCGTAAAAGTCACATCAGGTTTGCCCTGCATGTCAATTGAGTCGTCATAAATCGAATCCATCGAATCATTCCAGTAGAAGTTCCATCTTGTGTTGCTCGAGTCTTGTCGCCCAGCATGTGTCAAGTCTAGCAAGAATCCATGGAACGGACGAGCACACTTCGCCGCTGTCACCTGCCATTGAGTCTGCGCCATGAACATTGCCTTTCTGCAGGCTGGTATCCTTGCGCGAGGTCTGACCTGCTGTTGGTCAGCAGCGTCGTTGTCTGCGACGCACCTCATTCGTTCGCGCACCAGCCCTTGTGACCCAGCATGGCGGCGCGGTTGGCCTCAGCAAATCATGGCCTCGTGTTGCCTGCTAGGGGTGTGCTCGCATTCCCATGACGATTTTGTGTCGGCCCGTCCCGTGATTACCTGTAGACACATCTACGGTACGATGCCCGGAGCCGGCGCGGCAAAACAACTAGCTACCGGCCATCTCATCAGAATGAGGACGAGAGACCTCTTGATTTTCTTTCCTCTCATTCTCGCGACTCAACGCGCCGTATTGCGTCTCGAAGTACCTGGGCCTGGCCCGTTTCATAGCACTTTACGTCGTCGCTTGTCTTTAAGAGAGGCAACTTGGCCGCTGCTCCCTTGCTTGATGCGGCAGAGTTGCGAAATGGTGCGGACGGCACCATACGTGATGAAGTTTCACGTAGCCCATTGCCGCGTATGAAGGTATCGTCATGGGCTCCTGGAAAAGGAGATAAGTTCAGAATGATTGCGAACGCGACGAAAGGTTTCAAAATTCCCCGAGCTGTTTGCGGTCATTTAACCACGCGAGCCGAATCCTGGCCGTAAGGAAAGATTTTGAGCAAGAAGTGAGCAGTTGGGCCGATGCAGTACGACTCTCAACCCCAGATCATCCCAACGATGAGCTGACAGAAAGTCGCACAACGACGTAAAGCCAAGTCCCGAAGTAGAACAGACTGCAGACTCTGATCGTGATCAGCATTTCTTTGTCAGTTCGGTCATACGGCCCGCCTTGCTACATCGTTCCGTCCTCGACAGGTAAAGGCCTGCATCCCGCTTCTACCTTGTATGTCCTTTACACGAGAGGCCCGCATCCCTTGCGTAAGTCAATCTCCTCCTTTTCCTTGACAGGTTCACTGGAGAGGCTGAGCCGACCGTTTGAGTTTCAGATGCGTGGCAAAGGCGCTGAGCAGCATCGATGGAGCGGAGTACGGCCTGGTACAATGAGGATATACTGCATTTCTATGGACGTTCAATATGTTCAGTCGTCAGTTCGGCCTTACATTGCTATTCGTCGCTTGCACCCAATGTCTCCAGCCTGTCATGTGCAGCGCTCAAGCTGCGCTTGACTCACCAGGCAGGATCCAAGCAGCAGGGGAATGCTTCATTGCGATTGATGCGGCTTGGAAACGATATCGTGCAGCAGGATGGTAGCACACGCACCAAGCAAATGACGACTAGACTACGAAAAAGGGGCAGCATTGTGTTCTCCTGAAAGATATATTCCAAGACGGTGGCCTCATCGCTACTGATGATAGTTCCGCGATATGGCGCTGGAAATCCGGGGGAAAAGCCGCGCATAATAAAATGACAGTGGAGCCGTGGTGGGCACAAGCATTGCGGTTTTGTTAGGAGGCAACGGGTGATCTAATCTCACTCGTCAAGTCTGCGTCAACCGCCGTGCTTTTCTCGGTATGAGAACTCGGTATCGTCACTACTCCTTTGGCTAGTCAATGAAGCTTCCTTGCCCCACGCAGGCGGTGATCACAGTCTATGTGTGCTGTTGCTCTCTAGCCAGGGCGACTGGGCGATGAGCGGCTGTAGGCGCCTTTTGCACGAGTGATGAGTTAGCTGATGCCTGTAACAAAAGCATAGACTGCTGACTGATTGTCAGCGCATGCTCTCCTGAGCTTGTCGTTTCAGGTGGTAACGATGTTTGTGATTGAACCCGAAGCGAACCGCGGCAAAGGAATGACGCGGCACTGGCTTTATGAGATTGTTCTCCTAACAAATTTCGTGTGATGCCCACCGGTGCTCCGGACGGGATTAATTGTATGATGGGTTCCAAGACGGCGCTGCTACGAAAGCGACCGCTGTTGCTCAGGCAAAAAAAGCATGGAAAAGGCACCGTCAAATATCCGGTGCGGAGAACGGGGTGCTCGCCCTCAGGGGTTGGTCCGCGCGGCTGACGTGCCGGACAACTTTCCCGGATTGACAAAATGCAGGATTGAGCTAAAGTCTTATGCTGACACTAGAATTCTCTCTCTCTCTCTCTCTTTTGCCTCGGCTAAGCGATCAAGACGGGAGTCCCCATCCTGGAATGATAACAAATTGGTCTCGCGGCCAGGTGCCCGTGGGTTCAGGAGTATCTTTGTGCCCAGTCCGGCGACGAGCGACCATGGACACCACCACGATCGAGGCTGAGAAGGGTCATCAGAAATCGAAGCCTGCATGGGTCGTGTGTTACTGCGCAGCAGAAGCCAAAGTGTTCCTTCCTGTCAGATTGGCAATTGTGAAAAATGAATCGGAGCGCTCACCGGTTGACGGTTAAGCGAACGCCATGGGATGACGCTTATGAACTGACAAGCCTCACAAGAAGCTATTGCCGGGAAATTGTTTATCATAGCGAACATACGTTTCCAATGTAAGCATCACACAATTTGTTTTGTTTTTTTTGGTCAGGCAGGGAAGCGACTCGTACCCATGTGCGAGGCTCGGGCACACCGGCAAGATGAAAGCGTTAAGCGGAGGGAGAACTTCCCCACATCAATATGTATGTATGACTGTCGATTTCTTTCTGTCCAGGACAACGGTAGGAGAGCAGACACAGCTATGATGGCTGGCACGTGTCGGAAAATAGTGATGGAGGTATCCCGGAACAAGGCTGGGTCTGTATGGAGTCCATATTCGTTTGTTCCGGCGGGGCGAAGCGATCATAATAAGAACACTGGTGACCAGCGTGCCCAGTCACGTCGCTTCTTTGCCTCATGTCAGACAGGCCAGAAGACGAATGCATGGTCAGCAAGTCAGATGCTTGGGCTCAGGATGTGTGCGGGAGGCGTAAATCCCATGTCGCAACGGGATATCTAAAAGCTTATTTAGGCAAAGCAAAGGAAGAAGCAGTCGAGTCACATCACTTGTGCAACTGTTTGGGTATTACGTACGTACATTGGCAGGTGTGACCGGCCCAGAGTCTTTCCCCTCCAAATCCCCTCCTCTTGCCGTAGCCGTGGGTCTTCCCGGCTGCTCCCACCACTCCAAGGATTAGAGGAGCACGCTCCGCAAAGCGCAATGAACCTGTCATGACCTGTACATAACATGCTGTACTCCGTGCGACGGGTGAAAATCTCTGAGACCCTCGTCTCAAAAGTCCAGCCGGTCGACTGGAGCGCCAAATTGCTGATTTTGGACTCAGTGTCCAAGCTCAATCAGACCAGACTGGCTGATCAGGCTACCGGCGGCGTCTTCCTCTTTGCATCGCGCGTTGCTCTCGGCCCGCCTCAGGGAAGATTATCGGCCAATCAGATATGGCTGGCTCCATGAGGGCATGAATGCATAGATCTGTTTGGGGCAGGCAGGTACCTAAGGGTCAGTACTGTACGTGGAAGTCGCGACGGCCTCATGATCCACCAGCGACCAACATCGCACCAGAGACCAAAATGTACTCCGTAAGGTACATGGGCAAAGTCACAACCGTCTTCCAATAATCTTTTCGCAGGCGCACGCAGCGCGATCGGGTTGCGCCCGCGGCTTCTAGCGCGATAGGGGGCCCCGGCTCCTCCAATCGACGTGTGGCGCGGCGTGGTTCTGCAAGGAACGGACGACAGATCGACCCCTGGCTCAGGTACCAGACCCAGCCGAACGCGACTGCGGAGTCAAAGAAATGTTTATCCATGATTTGTTTGATTGCCATGTACGCACGCACGCACGCACGCACGCATGCATGACTTATAGCATCACCACTAAAGCGGGCGGAGCTTGACCTATCCGTTGTGTAACCTTTTTCTTTTCTATCTTTCTTTCTTTCTTGCTATTTCTTTCCTTTTTCTGTCTGTTTGTCTCTGATTCCCGATGCCCTTGCATGGATAGTGACCGTCACGGGTGCGACCCCAGATGCTGAGGTCTTTGGCCTTGGCGGCCACGGGCTCGGCTTGGCTGAACTCGGTTTTGGCGCGATTACATACCTGACATCGATCGAGCCTTGTTGCCTCACCGCAGAGGATTGACCAGTTATTGTTTTCATATGTCTCTTTTTATTAATATAGTGTCGTATATCTTCTATTGCTTTTCTACTACTCTCTTTACTTTTCGGCCAACCCATGTTCCCCTGCCCCCGCGATTGTCCAATGAAAGCGGCGCAATAGTCGGTCGCTCGGGGATCCACGCTGGTCGTGCCCCCTGTCCGAACCCCATCACGTTTAATTCAAAGTAAATGCCGTGCCTTGGTTCCCGCTTTTCCTTGCGTCGGGCTTGGCTTGTGCTCTCCCGCGCGCAGCTCTTCTCACGTCAACGTTTCGGTGCATGATGGTGGACTAAAATGTAACCCCCGTTCTGTAGCTTGTGCTACGCCTGGCCCTTAGATGAGGCAGCATCAACGCTCTGCCTTGATCGGTCTGCTCTTTTCCTTCTCTTCCTCTGTCATCTCCTCTGACGCAATCTTGGGGTAATCCGCGATTCGGCTACAAATTGTCGCAGCCGTTGTTGTCGCTTCCTCCGACGCGGCAAAAACGCTCTGCTGTTGTTGTCGTCGGGACCGATTGTCTTGTCGCTACATTCCAGAGCCTCCCGGCGCGTGTGACGGTGCTCTTGCGGCGAGCAGGAAAAGAAAAAGTCCATCACGCCGCCGCCGGCTCAGGACCATCCCGACAATTTGCAAAGGGCTGCACCAGGGCGGCAATCGACAGTCTGTTTGCGTTTCCTCGATTGCACGGCACACACATCTCTGCCTCGCCAACTCCGTTTTCGATCGGACATTGGCACTTTGGCTCGGGAGTTTTCCTCGGCGGATCCTCGCGGACGATCGGGCAAACTCCATCTCGCTGCACTCAACATAGCAGACAAGCCGGCCACTACGCCATGGTGATTTGACGTTACTCAGCGAGCTGTTATCTTTGCGCCCCATCAGGATCCCGAATCGAAGTCGTTCCTTCATTTTTCCCCCCATCTCACTTCGTCCGCTCCTCCCCGACCCAGCAAGCACGGCCTTACCTGTCTTGAGAGACGCCGCTGCGCCATATTCACTGCCGCTCCTTGAATAAAAAGCTGTCATCCGAACTGCCGCATCCGACAGTAACAATTACTACCCCCACTCTTTCGTTATTGCAACTAATTGTGCCCGCTATCTAAAGGCGCATTTGAGCTGGCCTGCCGGGCGCTTTGCAGCTCTCTCTAACTACCTTACGAGGACAGGCCCGAAGTCCAAGACTTTCTTTTGCCAGAGACCTGCAGAAAGATACGCGACGGAGACACCTCGTCGATGATCCCGAATGCGCCAAACGTGTTCGCTAATACGCTGAGAACCCACGATAACCCAACAAAGCCCAGTTTCGCCTCACGAGTCGCCGATGCAGAAACAGACACAGCCCACGCAACCTTCACCATCCCCACTCTGAACCGCCATCCGTCTTCTCGGTGTCGCAGATAAAATCGCTCATTTCCTCACTCAGACCACGCAAAGAAAATTGCTGGGCCCGGCCAGTCGCCGATACGACGCTGGGAGGCCCAATGGACGCCATGGCCTTGACCAAATTGGGGCAAGATGGGCCGGTCCCTGCGCAACGAACTATTCGAAATCGAAAGTACTCCTTGTACGCCTCCCGGATAAGGCCTCTCACAATTGAGAGCAACATGCAAGAAGATTTATCTCAGGTGCCCAATGTCCCGTCACTGCCCGTCTCGCCTCGGTGGGATTCTCTGTCCCATGGCCTGCACCTCTTGAATCAAGCCAGTCCATCGCCGTCCATCAGACAGTCGCCACCAGGGCGACTCGACATTTCGACAGCCCAAGCCTTCCCGAGTTTGGCCGGCTCGGTATCACCTGCGACGATACCCAGCCCACGCAGCATGATGAGTGCCCCGCCAGATGTGCGGTGTGAATCACCATCACGCTCCCTGAGAACGAAATCGTCGTTTGCCGATATGCGGTCACCCGAGGCGTCGCCTGCCGTTGAGAATTTCTCTCGCCCCCGCAAACAAAGCATCCGTCATACTGGGCTGTCGGAAGGGAGCCACTCCAGTCCGGAGCCTGCGACCGCCAAACCGCCATTGTCAGCCGCCATCATTAACCTATCCGATCGTCTGTATGACATGTCTGCCACCTCACCACAAACGCCTCCTTGGCAGCGGCCGCGACGTCCGTCGGCGTCTTCAGTCAAATCGTCATGCACTCCCGGGTCTCCTCTGCCCCTCGTCCACGGGGACTTCGCCGAAGCGAGAGCGCCGTATCGTGCCCGCAACGTGACCGGGCCTCCAGCATTGGCATCCGCTCGGACACAGCTTGGCTCTGGCCGCGCCGAAAACATCGTCTCGACGCCCTTGACAAGCCCTGGAATCGGTGGGGCTGCGCCGTGGGTCAGTGGAGATGAGTTGCGGTCTAGTTTCAGATCGCAGCTGACTGCGTCAACTACCCCTGGGACTGCCGTGACGGAGCGCAGCAGCATTCTTACAAAAGCCAGCTCCGTCGCCTCGCTGCTCGACAACGCCGACGAGCCCAGCCTGGAGGATGTCATGGGCATGTACGAGAAGGGGTTCGCCGACGACGAACAAGACCATGACGCCGAACCGGACAACGACGCCGACAGTCTAGGCTTGTCGGGCTCGAGGCCAATGACTGCTGTTTCGGAACCCGAGATGCGTACAGCCCCGGTGGCTCGCAATTTCCCCATCATGGCTCTTGCCACCACAGAAAAACTCGGTCTGCCCGAGCCGACTTCACGATCAGCCTTGGACGCCGAGATTCGGCAGTCCAGGATGATTTTTACCAGTCCTGCCTTTACGTCTTCCGTTGCGGCCATTACTGGGAAAGCCGAGACGGACTGCACCGAGAAACGAGACTCGGCAAAATCACTCGATTCTGAACCCTCAGTTGCCTCGCAATCTTTTGCAAGCGACGAAAAAGAAAAGCCCACGTTTGCAGGCGTGTCTGTGCACCCCTCGCGGCCATCGTCTCCCTTGCCTCCGCCGGTCGCTGCCCCGTCGCCACCTCCGACTGTAACCCCCGAATCCGAGGACCCTGGCTCGCGTGACAGATACGGTTTCAAAAAGGCCAATCAATCAATCAGCCGCGAGCAATACGACGCCTGGAACAAGGACTACTCATGTTACCTTGCACGCCGCCGACGCAAGTGGGTGGCATATCTCAAAGATTGTGCACTGATGACGGACAGGCCTATTCGATTCCCTTCGCCATGTGCAAAGACGAAACGGTTTGTGAGGAAAGGCATACCGCCTGACTGGCGCGGAGCCGCCTGGTTCTACTATGCGGGGGGACCTGCCATTCTTGCCAAGCATTCAGGGCTGTACGAGAAACTCCTGCACAAGCAGGCCAAGCAGGTCGATGTGGAAGCCATTGAACGAGACCTGCACAGGACGTTCCCGGACAATATCCAATTCAAGCCATCGGCCCGCGCCGACCCGACGGTGACCACCAGTGAACGTGACAGCCAGTCGACGATGACCAGGTCGTCGACTGATGACGGCAGCACCGGGCCGCAGCCCGCGACGCCAAACGAGCCGCCCATCATCACGTCGCTTCGCCGCGTCTTGCACGCCTTTTCCATCTACAACCCACGCATCGGCTACTGTCAAAGCCTCAACTTTCTCGCCGGGCTGCTGCTGCTGTTTGTGGAAACAGAGGAGCAATGCTTTTGGCTTTTGAACGTCATCACCATCATCTATCTGCCAGGAACCCACGACATGAGCCTAGAGGGATCCAGGGTGGACCTGGGCGTTCTCATGACAGAGCTGCATGACAGCATGCCCTCGGTGTGGGAGAAGATAGGGGGCGAATTGGAAAGCCTGCCTACGGGGCGGCCCAACACGGGCAAGTCGGTGCGCAAAACGCGGCCCATGCTGCGCCGCCGGGAGCCGCCGGGACTGTCAACGGATCGATTGCCCCCAATCACGCTGTGCATGACGGCATGGTTCATGAGCTGCTACATTGGCACACTGCCGATCGAGACGACACTGCGGGTGTGGGACGTTTTCTTCTACGAAGGTTCCAAGACGCTATTCCGCATCGCACTGGCGATTTTCAAGAGCGGAGAGAGTGAGATCAAAGCCGTCAACGACCCAATGGAGATGTTTGGCGTGGTGCAAGCCATCCCCAGACGCATACTGGATGCCAACGCCCTGATGGAGGGAACGTTTAAGCGGCGCAACGGGTTCGGACACCTCAGCCAAGGCGCTATCGATGAGCGACGGCAAGAACGACGCGATCAGGCCAGACTGGAGCTCGAGCAGAAGATGCAGGGCGAGAAGGCGGGCCTGAATGGCAACTTGACTGAGGCGGAGACGGGGACCGTGCCTCGGCGAGGTACTCTTTTCGGAAAAAAGAAGAAGCACACGGCCAGTAAACGCTCTCCCGAGGCGTGATGCCGATGAGCGCCGCACCCCGGAGCACATTTTGAGGTGGCGAGACAGATGTCTGGCCATGCTGACACCATATCATCCAATGCTTTCTTTTGTCAATTTTTTTTTGGTTCTTTGTGTCTCGAATCTACCCGTTCACCTCCGAAACTGGAGACTGCCATGTGTGTGGTCCATTTGGCCAAACATGTGACCTGATACCCTCATTTTATTTTTATTTTTCTCTGCTTTTTTTTCCCCCCCCCAAGGCATGACTTGATGAGTCAATAATCCTGTTGCCATGAAGCGTTATTGTTTTCTATTTTCCCGAACGATGTACATGGAGCTTTCTATTTTTCTTATTTCTACTTTGAGATGAGTTGGTCTGTACGCTCAAATGAAGCAGCACGAGGGCCATTTGTGTCTAATTATTGGCTGACGATGTTCACCCCTGAACAGCATGGAAAGGCGAATCATCACCCGGCGCGTCGCGGGTAGCGACAGGGCAGAGAATGGGACGCAGGGGACTAGAAAGGCGCACGTGGAGACGCAGGCTCGCGCGCACATGTACGAATAGCCCGTGGACTAGCTCACGCATCAAGGTCTTTACTATCTGGATAGACAGATATGGGGGTCTGTACCAAGATAGCACAACGAACGAGAGCGATGAAGTCGAAATGTGATAGTGGCGAGGCGGTCCGTAGATGTGATGTGTCTATTGACGTTTGCCACTAAGCTCTCGTGGTTCTCCGATTCAGATAATGGTGTTTTCCCGACATTGCCCGCTCCCAGTCGGAGTGACCGGCTGCAGCAACTTTGGTCCGAAATGCCTTGCTTTGCCCTTTTAGCTCGACGCCTGACATGCGACAGCGTCCTACCGCTGATATGATGAGAAAATGATGCCTACTGACAAGGGCCCTCTTTGCATGTGTTGATTTTCCCCGTTGATTCCCTTTTCTTCTTCTTCTGGTTGGGGGGGGGGGGGGGG
>JAPFUF010000041.1:0-28515 GCA_030780645.1 Aschersonia sp. MBC 508 | reverse complement strand
AGGAGGAGGAGGAGGAGCAGAGGCGTTTGCGGATATCCCGCTACGGCGGCCGGGCAGCGCGACAGAGGCGGCGAGCAGCATCCTCGCCGTGGCCAGCCCATTGTTCTCATACGTCACGGGCCAGACCATCATGGTCACGGGCGGTAGGAACATGTGAAAAGAGCTGAAGCGGGCTGAGCCGGGCCGGAAGCTGAACGCTGTGCCGGTGCAAACCTGTCGGCGTCGTCCCAGCCGTGTGGTCTCTCCCCTTTTGTTCAATGACAACCATGCAATTTCAGCTTGCGTGAGCAGGTCGTGGGTATTATTATTTTTCTCTCTTCTTCTTCTTTTCCTGTACACATCATCACACCTTGAGCCACAGCGCAAACACGCCCTTTGCGTACTCCACAATCTCGTCGCCCCCCAGCTTGCTCTCGCCATACAGCCTGTCGACAAACGAAATGGGCACCTCGGCGACGGTGCACCCCATGGCCTTGGCGCGCACCATCATCTCCATCTGGAACGTGTACCCCTTGCTCTCGGTGCTCGTAATGACCTTTTCCAGCACGCTCTTCCTGTACAGCCGGAAGCTGCCCGTCAGGTCGCTCACGCCGGGCCGCAGGACCGTGTCGGCAAACAGGTTCGCCCCGCGGCTCACAAACTTGCGCTTGAGGTCCCAGCCGAACACGCCGCCGTTGCCCGCGTACCGCGTGCCCGTGACGATGTCGTAGCTGCCCTGCTCCTGCAGCGCCACCATCTGCGGTATGAACTTGGGGTGGTGCGAGAAGTCGGCGTCCATGATGATGACAAAGTTGCCCGTCGTGAACTGCAGCCCGTGCACGTAGGCCGTGCCGAGGCCGAGCTTGCCTGCCCGCGGCTTGAGCAGCACGTGCGGCGAGTAGGCCTTGACCAGCTGGTTGGCCACCTCTTGCGTGCCGTCGGGGGAGCCGTCGTCGACGATGATGAGCTCCCAGTCGAGATTGCTGTTGGGCGAAGAAGAAAGAAGAAGAAAAGGACGATTCGCGTCAGCTCCTGAATTCCACAATTGGCAAGATGCCATTTCGCTTTGCAGAGCACAAACCTCTCGGTAAAGGTGCGGTTCAGCAACCAGGTGATGATGGGCAGGTTGCGCCGCTCATTGTATGTCGGCAGGATGACCGAGTACTTGTTCCTCGAGGCCTTGGCGGGCGCCATTGCGGAGCATATGAAGACGGATGAAGGAGAAATGAGGGGGACACGTCGAATGAGCCTGGCGCTCCCAGAATCGAGAAGCGAGTGTTGGCTGATTTTTGTGCGCTGGAAGATCGGGTGTAGGGAGCGTGGGCGCGCAGAGCGAGCTGGTCGGTTGGCGCTGTGCGGAGGGATTGCTCAATTCCTCGTCGCGATGGATAACCCTTTGCTTGGTCGCTTGCTTGCTTGCTTGCATGTGGCCACGATACAGCGGCATAGCGTACGCGCGGGTGTGACTAAGCAGCCCCGGGTTAGCCAGCTGGGCTCACAACTTTGACCCGCCTGAGCAGAGCTCGCAGCCCCCGAGCTTGACAGGCGCCGCATCCGGATTAGGCCGCCTGGTCAGGGAGACAAGAGGAGACTGGACCATTGCCGACGATCAACTCCATATCCGACATTTCCCTGAGAGAGCTTCCTGTGGTCCGCTCAATGTCCTTTCGGGGTCGCTGCTGCGCTCGCGAAGCCACTGCTTCGGTGAAAATCACATTCCTGAGGTACCTAGTAGGAAGCTAGCTTGAGATCTTTGGTTGTTATTGGTCCTGTAGATCATCTGCCTCCGGCGGCCCTACCGGGGGTCGCCTGCGGCGGGCTGTCCTCGCTGCGCTCGAATAAGTGCTTGAGTTATTCGGTACATGGCTTGGGATCTCGCCTTGACGTGATTTGCGTCCGGCGGGCTACGCTAAATAGAGGGGCCATGCCTCCACCTAATCTCACAATACTCATCAGCGAGGTGGTCGCCAAGATCAGCGAGGTGGTCGCCAGAGCAGTTATTCGAGCGTAGCGAGGCCAGCCCGCGGCAGGCGACCCCCGGTAGGGCCGCCGGAGGCAAAACACGGCGCAGCTCAAACACGTGCCCCAGCTTGAGATGTTTGTTGCCATCGCAGCTGGTGTGTGGTCTGCCTCCGGCGGCCCTACCGGGGGTCGCCTGCCGCGGGCTGGCCTCGCTACGCTCGGGGTTTCTGAGAAGCAAGCCATATCTTTGGCCGTCAAGAACTTTGACCAAATTCATTCACGGTCTGGGACATGTTGATCCCCTTCAATGGAATACAGGGTCTGCTTGGCGCGGGCTGGCCTCGCTTCGCTCGAAGCGGCATTCGGCAACGGAGGAGTCAGAATGCCGACCAGTTTTCCCCGGCCCAGCCAGCACCTTACGACTAGAAGCTCATCATCATGATAAGCGCCGACGCCTATGCTGACGCCTTGAAGAGTGCCCACTTGCGTTGAACGGCGACGCTCGGCAACTCAAGCAATCGCCAGATCCGCCCAGCTTCCTCAGCTCAGCCTACCAGGGAAAGCGGCTCCCACTGAAGAGTGCCCTTGCAGCAGACTTCTCTGCTCTCTCAAGGCTTCCAAATCGTCACTACAGATGCGACAGAGTCGAGCCTAGTGCGAAGGTGATGGAGCCCTGCTTGAACCAAATTCATTTCGGCAATCGCCCCTTCTTCTATTGCCAAGCTAATGTGAAAAAAAAAAAGTGCTGCTGCTTGTACTCAGTAACACGACAGTCCGATGATCTTACTTACCTTTAAACTCGTTCGAAACACGTGGCAAGCTTTGCCATCTCACTGTGACAGAGAGCAATGTCATAAAAAATCGGTGATATAAGTCGCGAGATGAGTGCGCTGTCTTGAGAAATGTCCTGTAGACGTCATCGCATTTCGCATAATGTCGTTGCGCCCCCGCCGGCTGGCGTCAAGCTTGCTGTTTTCCGCATGCCAAGCACAGCACTCTGCATGGGACAACACATCATGTCTCACAGAGACGGCATGTTGAGTCGGCACATAATGGCCATGAACTCAATCGACCTCTCAACAAAAGGCACATGCCTTTGTGAACGTGGCGGCATTTCGGCGAGCGTTTCTGAGTGCTATATGCGTGTGAAACATCAGTAATAAGCCCGAGATGATTGCTTTCTGCCTCGGCAGCATTTCCACCGCAGGCGGCTTGCATAATCTTGTCCTGGCAAGGAAACATGCAACGTCTGATCGCAACGTCACGTTTCGTCAGCCGCGTCATCGCTGTGCTCTGATTTGCAGCAATAGAGAGCATTGCCTATCAAAGTTCCTCCGCATGGGCGGAGAATCTCCTAGAAGTCTATGACGAGCGTCATCGATGCCGAGGCTATCACACATCAGCTTTCCTCTGCGTCTTTTGTCATGTACGGAAGTACCAAGTCCCATTAATACGCATGCTATTGCCCGTGCGCTGCAGACTGGATTCCCAACCTCCGCGTACGGCATATGCCGTCTCCCCTTCCCCGCTCCAGTTTGTTCTGGGGGCCAGCCCAGCCCGTCGGATTTGGCTCTGGGAAAAGAGAAAGAAGTTCAGCCTTATTCTGATGCCTTGTCCGGTGCTCAAGGTCCCTGATGTTCTCTCTGCCATTGACGCGCACAGTTCCTCGCTCAGCATTTGACAGCCTCCGGCTTGATATAGCTTGCTTTCTGTTGGGCACGAGAGATGAGTCAAGATTTTGTGCTGAACAGAGAAACTTTCTTGACGAAAAGCCACGTCGTTGGACAAATTAGGCAGAGGATGAGTGTGATGAATGTAGTAGCGTTTACGCGCGCCGTCAAGCACGATGAGCTACCGGAGAGCAAACGTGAATGACAGCCACTCCACACTCGCTGAACTGAGCACAGGATGACCAACCTAAGCAATTACTTAGCTTTCAAGCAGCCTTGTGTCTTGACAGACGAGGAAAGCATGAAACCCATGACAAGCTTCGAGCAAACAAGGCGATTGTGGATCCTTTCTGCCCTGTCCAACAGCATGTCCTCAGGTGGATGGCTGCGTCGCTTTTGTGTGCTGAGATCCCAGTCGGCATCTCGAATACACTTTCTGAAGCGATGGGAAAGACTTTGCGTCAACGCCGTGTTCGAGCGCGGCAATTTTCACAAATTGCTCGACCTGAAGCCTTGTTGTTCGTCGCATGATGTGGTGGAGGCTTGACATTGCACCCTGGCAAAAGAAGAAAGTCGAGTCAGAGGAAACAGGTGGGACGACGAAAGACCTCAGTTCATCGGGACCGGCTATCTTGGACTTTCATGCTGTATAAATGAGCCCTTCACGGGCGGCAAAGCTTCAGGCCAGTGTCGAGTTTGCAATCATCTAGAGCCCATAGACTCTTAACCCTTGAACCAAGACACGCAGACTCGACGTTGTACCTCACGATGCGACATCTCTTCTTTTGCCTAGCGGCCTATGCCGGCCTGGTATTGACTGCACCTCTCGAACAGCGAGGCAACACCGAGGCAGGTTTCCCCTTCTTTGAGGGTAAAAACGATACCTCGACATGCAAACGAGACTCGAGGTACGCCGAGCAATGCTTCGGGTCCCAGAGATACTGCGGCGAAAAGCTATGGATCGCAAATGTCCAGCATAAGCACTACGATGACGTGCAGGACTGCCTTGCGGATCGTCGCAGGGATGTAAAGCTCTATTTCCACTTGGGACAGAAGAACACGGCGGCCTGCGACATCACGACCCAGAATGCCGAATCTTGCTTTGGCACAAAAGATTTCTGTGAGCAGCGTGGCTGGGAAGTCGGGCCAGGTGTTCATCGGCACTACAAAAATGCGGAGGAATGCCTCGAGAGTCGTGCGCCCGGGAAGCAAGGAGATGCTTTGGATCAGGGAACCCGCAACAGTCTCAATCTGCTTCCATTTTATTATGCACAGGAGGTACAGATCCGCTGCGATCACTACGCCTACGACGCTGAGAAGTGCATGGGATCGCTCGCATACTGCGAAGACTTTGTCTGGCGATGGAATGAGCACCGGATTCAGTACAAGGACGCCGCGGCCTGTCTCGGTGACCGAGGGGTCGCCATCTCGAATGAGGAAGATCTCGACGAGGTGGCTGTTGCTGTCAGTGACACCACCGATGGCAAGCTGCCCTTTTTTCCGGAGCCAGTGGCCAGTATCGGTTTGCAGTGCGACGACAAGGCGGCCGATGCCGAGCGATGCCTGGGAACGTATAAATACTGCGACCAGGAAATATGGACCTACCAGACCGAAGGAAAGCCCAAGCAGTACAACGATCCCCAGTCGTGCCTTGCTGATCGGAGGCTCCCGACACATTGAGCGCCGGTCAAGTTGTTTGACGATCGCACTCACAAGAGGGGGGAAGTGAGAGCCAAGGTGATCCTGTACCGTACATATTGATGGTAACGCCAGCTTTGGAGTAGGCCTCTGACGCATTTGGCTCAAAGAGAGTAACATGAAGGATTGAAAGAGAAAAGTCCGCATGCGGGCAACTGCACGTAGCTAGTCTTGCAGCGCAGCTCGAATAGTATAGGCGACGAACGTCATTGGTTCCTGAAGTGTACGATGCATTGGAGGTGACATCGGGAAGTCTGTCGGATTCTGACAAAAGACCGGGACCCTCCCCCATTGGCGTGATGTTTGGATGACTCGGCAACAGGATTCGCCATCCTTGTGATGCACGTCGTCGAACCGTGGGTATGCATGTTTTGCGTGCATGCATCCGCGGCACTGTCCACCTTCTGCTCTGCCATGAATAGGGAGAGGCCAAGATGAATCGGTCCGCTCGACTTTTTGAGCCCATGTGCTGCTGTCCCACGTCCACCGTGGAAAACTGACGCTGTCGCCACTGGCCCATCGCTGGCTGTATGTGGAAAAATGGTGGTCCACTGCGAGCCAGTCGATCCGATCGTTCAGGATTTGTCTAGTGTCCGCCGCCCTGGTTCCGGCAGTCCAATTCTGATCGTGTAGGTTTCGTGCCTGGGGGGGAAGCGTGCTTAACCATGGATTGGCGTTTCCCCCCCCTCTGCCGCCCCCCCGCAAACCCCTCATCGACAAGCGCGATCCGTCTCGATCATGTGGGAGATCGCTTTACTTTTACTGCCACACCTGCAACATACAGTGTCGATTGCGTGACCTTCGCCGCAGTTCGACCGATGCTGCTTTTTTCATCGCACTGTCTTGGCAAGTCCGCTGCAACGATGCTGACTTCGCCGAGCTTGATGGTGGCTCGTAAATGGCTGGCCGACAGGAATCAGTGCAGGGCAGTTCATGCCGCAGCGGGCAACGGGCCACCTCGTGGATGTCTCTTCCAGCTTTGTGTGGCCCGTCTGGGTCTCTTCTGCATTTCTCGGGTTGCTGGAAGGAGAGGGATGACTCCAGAACTCCCCCCCGGCGCATATCGACGTACCGCTCTCAATCTTGATTCCAGGTATTTCGCCCGCAAAACCCAGGTGGCGCGTAACGTCGGCCACACATCGTGTCGATATGTATGCTTCGGAATAACAGCACTGCATCCCGTTTGTGGAACCCGTCTTGGCCTTTCTGAAAAGGAGCAAGTAGCTCCCAGCTTTCGCCGCCAAGTCGCAGCCGTCGTTCCTTCCCATACTGTGGCCTCCAGTTCAGTGCCTCGAGTCTCCTTCCTTCCGTCTCTCCTTCTCCCTCTCATTCTTCCCCCCCTTTGCCCTCTTTCACACCGAAGCTCATGTGCCAGTCGCTCTCATCCGCATCAGTCCACACCTGTAAGCCCGCGCATTTGTTCTTTGCATGGGCAACTTTCGCGAAGAAAGCCTCCTCTTTGCCTCCATGAAGCGTCCATCCTCACAAGTCTGAGCGGAATTGCCTGACCGCTGCGCTGATAATTCTTACGTCATCCGAGCTTGTCGTCACCGCCACCATTATGGCCCATGTCGACGGAACAGCTTTTGAACGAGGCAAGTAGCCCCAGACCTTGTCGCAAATCACTGCTGTTGATTTCCACTCTCTGCCTCGTGCTCGGGGAAACTCCCCGGCAAGACATGTTCTCTGATGAGATCTACCCTCCGGTGATCGATGCTTCGTCATTTAACCCATTCTCGTTGAAAGCTTGGCACTCTCGAGCGCAGACTTCTCTAGCCTTCTCCTTCAACTTGAGCTGACTTCATGGCCGATAGTCGGAATTCCTGGTCATGGGACTGCCCATCCGCCTGTTGGACTGTCTCTAGCTGAAGAGCAGCCTTTTGTAGCCATTTGTCCACCCGCTCCCACTTACAGGACTGACACCGCCGATCGCAGTAATTCTGCTGATAAGACGTCTCGGATATCGGAGCCGGCCCAGGCGGACAAGAAGTCTAAGAGCAATTCTCCCGGACCTAGTCACAGCAATAAAATTCCGAAGCCAGTCGAGATCATGTCTGTCCCAGAAACCCCCATAAATGGCACAACTTCGGCAGGAGGAACTCCAAGACCTGAACTCAATATCGCTGAGGAGCCGACCCCGTTAGCCGCGGAGTCAGACACACAGACTGCGCTTAAATCTGCGGCATTGATTAGCAGCCAGGAATTGCAGGCTGCGCCTGCATTGCTCGCGCCCCCCTTTGGTCGAGAAGAGGCGGAGGATTCAGTCAGGAATTCCCCGGACGGTTCCAAGTCTGATTTCGAACAGCCTTCTGAGTCTCGTGACGGTCCAGAGTCCGCGACCGCCGTAGGCGTGGAACCCTCCTTGGAAAAAGTCGTTCGAGACAGCGCGAAAAAGCCCGAGCCGCCGGTGACGCATACCGGCCCGGAGGCTGAGTCGTTGCCAGCTCCAGCCCCAGCTCCAACTGAAGCGTCTGTTACAGCCAGCGCGGAGAGTGCGCCTGATGGTGATGTAAAAGTTGGTACGAAGCGAAAGCTTAGTGATGTAGCGTCTTTGGCCGTTGCAAAGCAACCCAAGCTTGATCCTGTCTCGGCGAAGCCAGGAAGCGCGAATGGACTGGGGACTCCGGCCATACTTGAACCCAGCTTAAAATCATCGGCAGCACAGCCAAAGTCACCATCCAAAAAGGTTTTCAACGGTAAAAGGGGCAAGAAGGCGCCCGTCGTGGGCAGGACTGCACGCAAAACGCGTAGTCAGGGCCCAGCTGACTTATAATCATGTACGATGAGGTTGGAATTGAAGGTGTTGGGGCGCTGGGTTGACGAGACGACGGAGATGAGGCGACGATGATTACCAAATCGAGACACTCGTCTTAATGATATCCGACTGCTTCTGGAGATTTCCATTGCAACATCCCAACCTGCTACTGGTTCGGTAGTCTCGGTCAGTTTCTTGTTTTCTCTGGAAGTTGGTGTTGTTCAGCCAGGTGGCTTCTGGCCCGGAGTTGCGGAAACATATTTCAATATTTACGGCGTTTCTCTCTATAACAGTAGCAAAGACTCGGCGAGAATTTTGTAAGAAATTATGCAAACTTGATGGTGTCGGCGAGGAGGGCGCAAGCTTGGCTGAGACAAAACATAGGCCACAATTCATATCGTCGAAGTAATACAAGCGGACAATGGTGAAAATGTTTCAAAGAGGCTCCACGCAGACATGATTGGTTCATGCTCCAATTGACGAGTGCTCCATCGTCTCAATTCACGAGAAGTAGGGTCGTACTCGAATTGATCAAAAATCAACACAGCACCATCGTAGGCATGTGCGATCTGTACACCCTCAAATGAGCAACGGGTTTTCTCTGGAAAGCAAATGAAAAGTGCGAGTTCCTCATAAAGCAGGCAGTATATTCATGTTTAGCAGAACAAAAGCTTGCGCTCCGATTGAGATTTCCCCCCTTTTTTTCCACTTTGATCTTCTCTCGAGCCATCGTTTAGCCACTTGCTCTTCACTGTGGTTCTTAAGCTCTTGCTCTCATCCCTGCTCGTCTCTTGCTTTATGATTTCTCTTAATTTCCTTCGTTTTTTCCCCTTTTCTTTCTTCCTCCTGCTTTCTCTGCCTCCGATTTTCTCCAGATCTGGCATGACTTGACCTCGCACACCGATTGCAAATGCTGAGCCGTGTTCTTGCCGCAGCTCCGCATCAGACATGCTGTCCAACCTGGCTCGAGTTGTGTCCATCTCTTGGGGAGGCATGGGCAGTGTTTCAAATCCTAGTGGTGGCATATGGGTCCCGGAAGCGCATTCGCCATACAAGCTTGCTGTCGGACTTGGGAGAATGAGGTCAAGGGTGAGGAAGAACAGAGCCATGATCGAAATTGGGGTGAAACGAAAAACAGAAATAATGAATCCATGCTCAGCGCAAAACAAAGGATTCCATTCACGCTGTATGTGCTCATGCATAGAGTATTAACCCAAATGGCATTGCGCGCGTCGGCCGTCCAGAATCTTTCTGCTCGCGTTATACAGCCCGTGGGTGGGATGGTACTTGTCCTCGTCGAGCTTGACGTCATCGGACATTTTGGGCCCTGAACAGCCCAGAGGACACGTCGGTTCGTGTCTTTCGTGTTTCTCGTGTCTGACTTTCTCGTGTCTGACGTGCCGATGGGGAGAAGCAGCGCCGACGAAATTACGGTGACAATTCGCACAGGAAACGAAATTGACGAAATGCGAAAGGTATGCCAGAACTCAGGAGAGCGGACTTTTGGGAGCAGAGTCAATCGGTGACGAAGAACCGTTCATGGGCAAAGTGAATCTCCCCCTTGTGGCTTTCATGATTGACGACCATGCCCTTTTTGTTTCACGGGGAGCTTCTGGTCCCTCGTATTGGCCCTCCGGTGGCCGGCAGTAGGTAGCCACTGTTTTCTGGCCCACGTCAGACAGCCATCATGCGTGTAGCAATGCGTTCAACTCTCGTCTGGTAGGCGCGGTAGAAATGAGACTGCATGGCCTGTCACGGGGCTTGCTGGGGGGTGAAGCGAACTGCCAGTAGGGTTGCCTCGCGTCTACCTGGCGAGTTTATGTAGTCATTCATGGGCGTGATCTTGCGCCGGTTTTGCCTCGAACGTTGCGTCTTGACTTGCTCGAGATGATGCCCCATTTGTGGTTTCCTAGTGAATCAGGTCAATTGCAGACCCTCTTGCACACACACACACACACACACACACAGAGAGAGAGAGAGAGAGAGAGAGAGAGAGTCTCTGTGTGTATGTCTGTTGCTTAGAGTCAAAAGGAGGGAGAGTGATGGAGGGAGGCTAGGCGAGTGATGATCTGGCCAACGCGATGGCCTCGAGTTTCGGAGCTGTTGGTCTGGTCCTTGTAATAACTTCATTGACCTAGCTTAGTCCTTCAATGGACAACGCAACGGACTCCGAGATTTAGATGTCCTGAGCCTGGGCTATCTTCACCTGCGGCTGCGGCCACCACCGCCTCAGGGCCGTGCGCAGAGATTATTCATAACTTCAACCAGCAGCGGGACGTGGTGACTTGCAGCCATGATCTTTCAGCCCTCTTGAAGAGTGCAACGAATCAGCCGGTCTCGGTGTCTTCGGATCGCAGCTCATTCAGTCCTTGAGTAAACTACAAGAAGTTTGTGCCCTCCCAACGGCTTTCTAAAAAGGGAGAAAGAAGTAAAGCAGGTTGGGGTCCAAGTAGCTAGCATTTACAACCACCACAATATATCTGCCAAGTCTTTCCGGCGGCTTGGGCAAAGTGTACAGTAGGCGACGTAGTCAGCTGTGGCGACAGACGTTCAAAGTAGCTGGTAGTTTTGAAGATGCCGCAGTCGGCCCTCTTCTGGTCTTGCTCCTTGCAGTTCGGAGGAGGAAAACTGTCAAACATCATCATGTATCTGGCCCCCATTTCGCCCCATCGGCTGCGAGGAATCTGTGCAATCGGTTCGCGCGATAGGCAATAGAAGGTTCAGGCTTGCAGAGGCCAATGACTTGTGAAAAGATACATTTTCACATGCACTTATTGGTGCTTCTGAATATCGACAGCGGTCGGGTCACGGATGTCCTGTTACATGCCTGTGTGCATACCTGCATTTTCTTGATCTTTCGCTCAGATCTAAGCGGCATCGTCATGGAAGATTTTCTTTTTCGGTACCCCTTCTTTCCTTCCTTCTCTCTTTCCGAATGTTTGCTTTTCCCGTGCCTCGTTGGGAGCTGTCAATCTCGGACCAAGTCCTAGCGCCGTCATGCGAAGCGGTGGTCACATTGGCGCTCACCCAAAACCGGGTCCTGGCCGGAGGCGCAGTTTCAAAAATAGCAGCTGCAGCAAGGATGGATTGCTCGTCCGCTTCCCCCCCTTTCCACTCTTCATGTAATCCTTCGTGAGCCGCAAAAACTACCGTGCGTCATCAGGAGGAGCGCTCATTGCCTCTGGATCAATTGATCTTGTTTACTTGATCATAGGCAGTACAGTCTCCGCAGAGCGCGCCTTTGATGATGGAATAAAGATACTACGTATTTCGTGGGCAGCACGTCGGAGCCAACAAAGACGTGGCAGAATTTGTGTGCATGGGCCAGCTCAACGGATGATCCAGCACGCGCGCAGTGCCATCCTCTTGCGTCATTCCGCCATTGATCATCCCCTCCCAGCCCGCTGTTCCCCCTCCCCCCGGTCCTGCAACGAAGGAAAAACGTCTGAGCAGGAATGCTTGCGTCTGTCTGTTCTTCCGGTAAGACACGCTTGCGAGTGGCACTGGGAACGCATGAAAAACATGTCCCTTTGAGAGAGTTGGGCCCCACCCTGGTGCGAGCGCGTCTTGCCAGGCATTGTTGATTGCATGAGAAATGAGCTGGATGGGAAGCTTGGAGGAGAATGCGACGCGCATCAGACGAACGAACGAAACAACCACAGAAAAACTCTTTGCTGCGGTGTGGCCGTCAGCGAGCGACCACACCACGTCTTCTTTCGGTGGCTTCTCCTAGTGGGTGGAGAGTGGCAAGCTGCTAGAGAACTGATAGTGTCTCTCTCTCTCTCCAGGTGCCGAAACCTTTCACGCGCATGGATTGTGGATCGGATCGCGTGGCTCTTGTTGACTTGCTTGCAAGGTGCCCACGGAGCAAGCGGCCAAGGATGGCTGGTTGGTGGTGCCGTTTTATTTTATTTGATTCTCTATTTTATTTTTATTTTTCTATGGACCTGCCTGCGCAACCCCTCAACCAGCTGGTGTGTTGTACATGAAGTACATGAGGTACATACTGCATGTACAACAATACTACGAGACAGCGCGAAGTAACTTCGGGTCAATACGAGGCCGGCGTTTCGAAAAGAAAAAGAAGGAAAAGGGAAAAAAAAAAAAAAGTATCATTCAAATGAGCTGTTATCGCCATGCGCTGGTACTCATCTGCAATACAAGCAGGACCCCCTTGCCGTCATGCTCTTTGTTCGCTGGGCAAAAGTGCTTCTCGCGTACGGAGGTGTAGGTACTTGGGGGCGGTCGGCCAAGAAACTTGGGTGAGCTGGGCGTCTCGGCATACCCCTGTTCCTTTAACCCTGCCTTCCCCCCCCACACACACCTGCTCCACCGCTGTGGTCCAACACCTGGCCCTGGCCGCCAGTGTCGAGACAGATGAATAAACTTCTTTTTTCTCCTGACGCTTCTCTCTGGTTCTAGTGAATCTTCTCTCGACTTTCAACCTGCAACTACCACAATACGACGCCTTCTTATCCCCGCTGCTGGGCCGGCTTCTTGGACTTCTGCTCTTCTCCCGTGGCAGAAGTAGTCTTTCGTTTAATCAGCAGCCGCCGAGACGTTTAGAGCTGCGGCTGTTGGCCCACTCACTGTTTATTCATCGTTCCTCGCAGCGATCTCTCTAGTGCATCCTTTCGCTCGCTCGGCAGTTCCACCCGCCTGCCCTCTGACGTCGCCGAACAAGTGAATTAGCCCACACGTGTCGTGCTGTCGGCCTGGCGACCTTGCGCGCTCTGTTCTGAGAATGTTTGCGACGCGCCCATGAGATTCGACGAAACGGATTCTTCGAATAGAGTGTCCTCCGGTCGATCAACCCATCAGCCGATCCTGGGACGCGAAACGTTTCAGCACTCGATATCGTCCTTTGTCGTCGGTATTGACCAACCACCGCGAAGCCACGATTGACTAGCCTTTCCTGAATAGCAAATCCCCCACGGTTGGAGAATCGACACTGTATTCGGTGGGTGAGGATTGCTTCGACGTCTACCTTAACCTCTTGTCCTTGAGGCCTCACGACATCACCAAATCGCACTTGTCGGTTCTCGCCACGGACTTCCCCCGACTCTAGCCAATATGGCAGATTCCCAGCCAATCTTCGGGGCATTGCTCCGCAGGGACGAGGATGCTGGCCATGAGATACTAGATCTCCTTAGAAATCCATTTATGTCTGCGCAGGTATGATGGTCGCCCGGACGCCGTTCATCAACAAGCGTATTTGCAAATTACATGGCTCACGCGTATCTTGTTCTAGTTTGCCGCGACTTCCGTGTATTCGGCCTTTGCTATATCGCTTGGCTTTACGGTCTTCATTGCCATTCTCTTCTCTCTCATACGACCCCATCATCAGGCTATCTACGCTCCGAAATTAAAACACGCAGACGAAAAGCATGCTCCGCCGCCAATTGGCAAGGCCCCCTGGGCCTGGGTCACACCTCTCTTGCAAACCAAGGAGGCTGCTCTGATGCAGCAAATCGGCATGGACGCGACCGTCTTTCTGCGATTCATCCGCATGCTGAGAAACATGTTTCTGGTCCTTGCCATCCTCGGCTGTGGCATAATCGCTCCCATCAACATCATCAATTACAAGGACTTCTCGGCGAGCAACCAGGACTCATCGAAACCGAATGCTAAGCCTACTGAAGCAAGTTGGATCGTCAAGATTACTCCCCAGGTTGTGTTTGGACCTCCAATCTGGGCGATTATTGTTGTTGGTTATCTGTTCGTCTTCGTGGTGACGGGGTTTTTGTGGTGGAATTACCGCAGAGTCCTGCAATTACGAAGGATATATTTTGAATCGGAAGAGTACCAGCAAAGCTTGCACGCTCGGACCCTGATGCTATACGACATACCCCGTCAAGGCTGCTCTGACGAGGGAATTGCCCGCATTATCGACTCCGTTGTTCCCAATTCATCCTTCGCGAGGACCGTTGTCGCACGAAATGTCAAGGATCTCCCGGATTTGATCGAAGAGCACGGCAAGGCTGTCCGAGAACTCGAGAAAGTCTTGGCCAAGTACTTGAGAGATCCTCAGCGTTTACCTGCCGCCAGACCGGTGTGCAAGGTGTCCAAGAAAGATCGGTCCTTTGAGACGTATCCCAAAGGCCAAAAAGTGGACGCCATCGACTATTTGACGCAACGAATCCGAGATCTCGAACTGGAAATCAAGGAGGTTCGGGCCAGCGTCGATAAGCGCAGCACAATGCCGTACGGCTTCGCCAGTTACGCAGAGATTGCCGAAGCGCATAGCATTGCCCATGCCTGCCAGAAGAAGAAACCTCACGGGGCAACGGTGAAATTGGCTCCAAGGCCGACGGACATCATTTGGCCCAACATGCCCCTCACAAGTGGCACGCGAAGCCGCCGAAGATGGATCAATAACTTTTGGATCACGGTTCTCACAATACTTTGGGTCGCTCCCAATGCCATGATTGCCATTTTCTTGGTCAATCTGCAGAATTTGGGCAGAGTGTGGAAGGCGTTTCGAACAGAGCTGGCGGCAAACCCCAATCTCTGGGCTGTCGTCCAGGGCATTGCGTCTCCTGCCTTGACTTCCTTACTATACCTGGTCTTGCCAATCATCTTTCGTCGATGGTCTATCAAGGCCGGTGACCAAACCAAGACGGGCCGTGAGCGACACGTTCTCAGTAAGCTTTTCGCCTTCTTCGTCTTCAACAACCTGGTGGTCGTCTCCTTCTTCAGTGTCCTCTGGAGCTTTGTCACGGCGGTAATCGACCAGACTCGAGACACGAACGGCAAGAAGAAGGACGCCTGGCGGGCCATCCTGGACGCCAACCTGGCGCAGAGCGTTGTCACGTCGTTCTGCCAGAACAGTCCATTTTGGATTACGTACCTGGTGCAGAGACCCCTTGGCGCCGCAGCCGATCTTGCCCAGATTTGGCCTCTCATTGTTGCTTTCTTCCAGAAGCGCTTCTCGAGTCCTACTCCAAGGGAGCTCATCGAGCTCACCGCGCCTCCTCCCTTTGAGTACGCCACATACTACAACTACTTCCTCTTCTACGCCACAGTGACGCTTTGTTTCGGCACCATCCAACCCTTGGTCCTTGTCGCCACTGCTCTGTACTTTTGCATCGATTGTTACTTCAAGAAGTACCTGCTCCTGTATCGCTTTGTGACCAAGACTGAGTCTGGTGGACTGTTTTGGCGCACAGTCTTCAACCGCATGATTTTTGGTACCATCCTAGGTACTGGTGTTGTGCTCCTGGTTGCGTGGGCCCAGGGCGACGGGCAACATATACAGTTCTTTGTTGCATGCCCGCTGCCATTCATCGTCATTTTCTTCAAGGTGTACTGTCGGAGAACATTTGACGACAAGATTCGGTTCTACAACACGCGCTACGCGTCCAAAAACCCCGAAAATGGTTTGCCGACAGATGCGGCTGGTCGAAACGACAAGCTAGCCAGCCGTTTTGGTCACCCGGCACTGTACAAACCGCTCATCACGCCCATGGTGCACCAAAAGGCCCAAAATCTTCTCCCATCAGTATACCGAGGCCGCCTGACAGACGGCCGGGAGAACGATGGTTCCGACTTGGCAACGGTCAGCGGTTACTCTGACATGTACGCGCTGGATTCGATGAAGGGTGGGAAGCCCGGCAAATCGGCCAATGGCATACCTGGCTTCGAGTATGTGTCCGAGACGCACATGGATTTCGAGTACTACAAGAACAGGGCCGAGTTCACCGATGACCACGGCGGCGGCGAGATGTACGGCAGGGGGTCCGACATTTACAGGAACGGAACACCTGGCGTGTTCGACGATAGATCCAGCAACCCTTCTAGCTCACGGCCCGCGTCTCCCCTGAGTGGTCGCGCGAGTCCCGCGGCTTTCGGCAGCCCCCGACAGCCTCCGCGCCGGGTCATGACCAATATGACCAGCATGACCACGTTAGACACGGCCTACACTGGCTACCGGTCGGCCAGTACGGCGCCAGAGCCAGTGCCCGGACGAACGCCCCTTTATTCACAAGACAACGGGAGCTCTTCCGGCTTAGTGCAGAATGCGGCCGAGGTGGCTACGAGCCACGGCCCCCGCGACAGCTCCATGGACCGTGGCAGAATGACGCCCAGCCGGATTCACTCGCCTGTGCCGCAGAGAATCGCCTCGCCACGGAACGTGCACAGTCCTGGGCCGGGACCTTCCTTTGGCGCTCTGGGCGGCGGGCCCCAGGGATACAGCGGCCTCTCACAGGCGGAAGAGTCGGATGCATTCGCGGGCGGGGACCCGACGCAATATAATTACTTCAGAGGCGGCAGCCGCTCGAATAGAGCCCCCGGGGAGGGATGGTAATCTGTGTTGTGAAGACGGCCATTCTGGCTGGGGCTGCGTCTCACGACGAAAAAGTTGGCGAGATAGACTCGAAACTTCATCTTGACAACGGACGAATGGCTAGGCATGTTCTTGAGATGGGTTGTATATTGCGCGGCGTTATTTTTCTCTAAATTATTGTTACTTCTGGATAGAGTGGACTGGCCATTGCTTTTATAGTTCCATCTACATCAGCTACCCAGCGAGCTGGTCGGGTATGACCACAGCCACAACAATGACGATAGACTACAGACCAGTCACAGACTCAGACAGATAATTTGCTGCGGGCAGAGCCCATAGTCTAGTTGCAATGCGTTTGTAACATTTTATTGCGTCTTCCGCCAGCAGGTATCTATACATCTATACATACATACAGGTGCGCATCCAATTAACCATACCATGTTCCAGCGCCTATGTGTATCTTTCTCTTCGTAGTCACGGTGTAAACCTGCCCGTGTGGTCGAAGCGCTGTACAAAAGCACGCAAGTCGTTCGCCAAGCCGGCGATGAAGTCGTCCGTCACAACAGTCTGCTGCCACGACAGCGCAATGGTCAACAGGCCGTTTGGCGCGCTGGCGACGCCCAAATTCACAGGCGCGCCGGCAACGACGGCCCCGTTCGTAAAGCACATGCGCGATACGCCGAATCGCGCATCCGAGGCAGGTTCGGCAGCAGCAGCAGCAGCAGCAGGACGTGGCGCCTCAAAGACGCCAATGTTGCTGAGCTCCCAGGAGAGAGTGCGCGGCTGGCCGTCCTTGGCTCTGAAGAAAGCGAACCAGTCCGGTATGTATTTCATGAGGCTGACAATTTCGTCTTGTGGCAGTGTAGACGCTCGGCGGGATAGTTCTCCCTTGACGAGCTGGGCGGTGGACCAGATGCACGTGTCGAGGGAGGTAGGCTCGCCGCTGCGTAGCTGAGCGACGTGCTCGGGCGGGTACTCCTGGGTGAGGCTGGCGACGAGGACGCGGAGAAGGGAGGCATCTGCGCCGGGGCGAAGATAGGGCCGGAGGCTGATGGGCGTGATGGACGCGAAGAATGGCGCCTCGTCTGCAGACAGGCGCGTGGCGTAGGACGCGAGGGCCAGAGCATGAATGAGACCCGTCAGGGAGGTCTTGTGCTGGCGGCAGGCCCTGAGCAGTTTGGATGTCACGGCTGCGGGAACGTCGATGGGCCTGATGCGCGTCGTGTAGGGGATGGAAAAGTCGATGCCCTTGCCGTGCCAGGGGATCGGCTTCTGGGAGCGCAAGACGGAAGGGCCGAACTCATTCCAGAGCGTCTTGACTATGAACCATGGGCTGTTGGAGAAGGGGACCGCCTCATCCTGCGAGTCGGGCAGCTGTGGAGGTTGGGGAAATTCAAGCACATCCACGGCAGGCGGTGCGGACTGATTGTTGAGCTCTCGGAGGAGCTGTTCGTGGAAAAGACGCCCGCTGGTGCCGTCGCAGAGGCTATGGTGGAATGCAAAGATGATGTCCTGAAAGCCGGAAGGCTCGGTCAAACCGGGCTCAACAACCTCGACACGCCATGGGGATCGGTCAGCGATGTCGAGCCAGCACTGATCGTGGTGCCAGCCCTGACGGGTTGTGAGCTGTTCATCGTACTCGTCGAGGGACTGGCACGGCAGAGTCAAGAAGGACGCGTGATCGCCCAGAGAGAGCTTCTCGATGTGAGCGAAGCTCGCCTCGTTCGTGTCATCACGAAGGAGGCCCACCCGGAGCATAGGCTGGGCGAGAATGATTCTGCCGAGGGCCGAGTACAAGGTCCTCTTATCAATTCTCTCCTGAGAGTTCAATGCATGATACCGACAAGTTACAATGACACAACGATAGATGCCCATGTGGTGACGGCTTGAGCAGAAAAGTTCTCTGAGACACAAGTCAGCAAATGCGTGGCTGCTGGCAAGTGCCAAACAACATCTTGCAGTTCTCACATAGGCCCGAGACGTCGGAGCGACGTGCCGGCATCATGACAGCTCATTACGACATGGGGGTCTCGAGGGAGCTATCAGATACAGAGGTGAAGAGTCGGCAGATGCGTCTTGGTTGCACGATCAAGCTGTGGTTGCCGTCGGATTGACATGCCTGGACCCTCCCTCTGTGGCTGAGCAGGGTCCTGGAATGGGCCGAGCCAACAAGAAGCTCGAATTGGACAGCCATGCCACAACTGCAAGGGGCTGCCGGGCTGATCGACTGCTTCGACATCAATGGCGGAAGCTGTGGATATGGTGATGCGCAAAGTCGCACGAAGAATAACGGTATCTCAATGCAACATGACGGCCTCTGGCCATTGAGTGCATGCACGCCCGGCGCCACCACGTGGCGCGGGATAGGTGGCAACAATTGCTCGCGGCATCAATCACTGATTGAGGCTGAAAGAAAAAGCGATGCCTCCTCATTCAGCGACGCAATGACATGCCATTGACGCATCCCTCGCAGCCAGCTGCCACGGCCTACCCGTGCAGCTGCTTCTAGAGAGACGCGCACCTGGCGTCGTTGCAGTCAGTCCCACTTGCTCCTACCTCTCAGGGAAGCGCCCCCTCCAAACCCCCCGCCCTTGGGATGGTTGGACCCATCGTGGACGGATACCGGGCCGTCCATCTTTTATCTAAACAAAGGGAAACAAAACAACACGACGACCGACAAGACACCGCCGCCGCCGCTCCACAGCCTGCAGGTCCGACGGTCGTGCTGTATGCTGGGGTCGTTATCCGATATCAACATTTTGTCGCACGATTAGCTACAGAAACATTTACTACCATTGCCGCTCTGCGCCGTGGCGGCGCGCTTCGCAAGCTTCTCAAGCTCCTCGACCGCCGTCGACTTTGCATCCCATGCTGCTCCAACCATCGCAAGATTTAGTGCCGTTCCAGATTTCTGTCTAGGTCTAGCGAAAGCCATGTGGCATCCTACAACATTATAGGGCGCACTTTTCACATACAATCGCATCCGTGGGCAGTGGCAGTCGGCAGACCGCCTTGCTCATGGAACGCGGCATCAATGGCGACGCCGTGTCGTCCCGGCCAGCGCAACGGCCACTAGCGAAACAGCTGCAAATCAACCAAGGAGGCAGAAAGCCACTTTTTTTTGACGCCGCAACGAGACCTTCCGCCAACCGCGAAGGCGTCGCCGAGGTCCAGTCTGCTGCAGCTTCAGTGGGGACTGGAACGAGAATTGGAGGCATCAGGACTACTGCTCCCAGCCATGGAGCGCTACGTAGGACAAAAACCGATCCCCAAAGCGAGTCTGCGATGCGGGATAACCATCTCAACGACGCCGAGACGAGTAGCGCAAGCATACTCTCACGGGGCGGGAGCCGAATCCCCAGATCGAGCCTGCTGGGCTTGTCGAATCGACGGCCGATTTCGATAACGGAGGCTTTTAGGATAGCACACGAGGAAGAAGAGGAAGCCGAACGGGAAAGATTGTCTGGCGGTTCGCCCAGCCCTGCGCCCCGATCGTGGCGGTCGCGAACCAGGCAGGATGAACGGTCAGCTGAAGATCGCCTCAATCATCTTTCACGAGCTCACCAAACTCTGGGCGCAAACGCATCCACTTCAGGGTCATCAAACAAGCCAAAGGCTGACGAAGCTGGCACCGGTGCAGCCCCATCTAGGCGAACAGGTGCTGCGCCCAGCTTACCGGAGCGCATTGACGAATGGAGGACGAGATCGCGACCGAACGCGGCTTCTCCGACGAGGAGGCAGTCTCCTATCCACACGGGTGAGTCTGCAGATGAAGGGCGACTCCCGGACCTCGTCCCAGGAATCGACGACGTGCCCTTGCACTCGATTGAATCACCCCAACCGAGGATGGGAGACTCCTCACCAGCCAAGGACTTCACGTGGCATGTCGAGAACGACTTCACGGCCGGAGAGTTGCAAATATCTGACAGCCCGCGAATCAAGGTTGGGCAAGACAGCCATCAGCCATTCGCAACCCGGCCCTCAATCGTCAAGGATCTGAAAATCAGGTCACCGACGCGATTTGGTAGCCCGTACAGGAGGAATCAAGAGCTGGACAAGATTCGAGCGCGCGAACTCCTTTTCGGAAGCGACAGGAATGCCGTGCAGACAGGCCGATCGAGCTTGCCAGAAGAACAGGCGGTACGCCAGCGGCACAACTCTAAATTAGAGGAGATCAGGGCCAGTGAAGCTGCCGTCGATAAGGAGATGCCCGTTCCCGAGCGTAATCAGCTAAGAGTCAAGCACAACACCAAATTGGCCGAAATAGGGAAACTTGAAGCCCAGGGACTGTCTAAGCGAGCTATGGCCGCTGCTCGCCTTGTGGAGATCAGGGAAAAGAACGCCATGACAAGATCCGTCTCCCCGAATCACGACAGGCGTCCAGCATTCCGGGAGGGGCATCGTGAAGCCGACGTGCCTGTCCGACCCAAGTCTGCATTCGAGGCAGGCGGAGAGAGGGTGCCCGATACGCCCGTCACAATCTTTAAGGATTATGGCAAAAGGCAGGAAAGCTTAGTCACCCTTCAGGCGGCGGTGCGGCGCGGCGCGGACGAAGCTGCTGTAAAGTCAAACGGTCTTGACGAGCGTGATCTGCTTCGACGGCTGGCAAGGGCTGCCAGCGCCAGCCCGGCATCTGAGCCAGCGGCTCAACGACCCACCTCTTCAGAGCACCAGAAATTGTCGGAAAGTGAGAAGAGAATCAACAAACCGATTCTGGCCGGCGGAGCCACTGCTGGTGGACGCAAGTCGGCGCTCAGCTCGGTCTCGGGTGCCAATTCGAACGAAAGAAACAGCCAAGGAAAGAACGGCCAGGGACCGAAACCCACGGTCGGGTTCAGTGGGCTGCGCCGCAGCAACTCATCAGAGTCGGACAGGAGCAAGCGGTCAAGTATGCTCTCAGAGTCTGATCCGACAGCTCGGATAGAGGCCGAGATGAACCTTTTTGCGCCAGGCGACAACTATTCCGAACGCGGATCTGTGCGTGCCCCTTCCCCGGAGATTGACTCGGACGACCAGCGGCCAGGCAACGGCGGCGGCCCAGACGGACCTGACGACCTGGCAGAGGCCACTCCCAAGCCACTACAGCGGGATTTCGATGCTCTACCCACGCCGCGAGTCACCGGAGCCTACGTCGAAACTCCCGTCACAGTCAAAGTTTTGGAAAACATCAAGGACGAGGAAGAGGAGGACGGGGAGAGCGGCGTGAAACCGTTCAAAGAGAAGTTGAAGGAGCAGAGAGAACGGGGGCAGAAGGACCGACAGAAGGATGCGAAAGATCAGAATACAGTCCCTTCGTCTACCAACAATGCGTTATTTCGCGATAAGAAGGCGATTCTCGCGTGGAGAAGTAAGAATGAGGACACAGCATCAGAACCCGGCGCAAGCGGTGATCGGAGCCGCGATGACCTCGCGGCAACGTCGACGGCAACGTCCGGCGCCCCCGGCCAGAAGCCACGATCACGGTCATTGCCTCGAAAAAGGCCGCCGCTCAAGAACACGTCAAAGCTGCCATCGGTCAAGGACGACTTGCTCGAGCTGCAGCGCCAGCACAATATGGACGATTCGACCGTGGATGATTTGGAAGATATACTCGCCGGTCGCAAACAGGCATCGCCCCAACTCAAGGACTTGCTCGAACGACTACCTGCGTCGGCTGAAGACGAGAAGGCTGATGATCAATTCCAGGCGATCGCCGAGAAGGTCAAGCAGGAGGCGCCCTCAGACGAAGAAAAGGACATGTCAGCAGGACACATGGCCATTGTAAGCAAAATGAGCAAGACCCTGACCTCTGGCCTCACGAGCATCCGCGATGCCAAACTGGGGATCCAGCGCTTGGAGGACCAAGTGGCGCACCAGCAGCAGCAAAAGTCTGCCACGGAACCGCAGCGACGCAAAGCAGCAATCTCTCCGCCTCCGTCCGTTCCCATCGCGCTTCCGCAACTTCACACGACGACATCACGGACCCGATTTACACTGCTGGGGCTACTGGTGGCGCTGTTCTCGGTGTGGTATGCGAGTGAATGGGCCATGTGCGCCAAGTACTGCCGGCCCACGAGCTGCGATGCCTCCGCGCCGTGCATATACTCGTGGGACGACCCGGTCTTTGGCCGCGCACTGCCGGTGAAGCTCGACCAATGGACGACAGGCGGGCACGGGCGCAAAGCCGCCAGCTGGATTGTGGAGGAGGTGCAAGACTGGGTTGCCGACGTGCAGGACGCGCTGCAGGGGCGGTCGCTGCAGGACGTGGTGCCGGACCAGCTGACGTCGGAGCAGAGGCGGCAGTACGTCAGACGACTCCGCAAGCACGGCATGATGAAGCTCCCCCAGCGGCCTGGGCCGGGACAGCAGGCGAAATACGACTCGTGGCGGCGGTCGAGGCTCGCCAAGGAGCGGATCAGGGAGATGCGGCAGATGGGCTACGATGTGACCGACGACGACGGCGGCAGCCTCGGCGCCGACGAGCGCGTGTGGTGACGAGCGAGGGACAGGGTATCTGGTGCTGGCTCTACAATCTGTGCATTTTTGTGTATAAAGAGAAAAGGAGGGAACCGGGGGCGTTTAGGGGTTCGGGCATTTCTGTTGCGGATCGCGTCCTCACTAGCATGACGAGTAATGAGATGATGCGCTGCGTGCTCCAGAAGTGGTGTCTCTTGTACTGTGAGTGATGACACGTCTGTCACCACCGCTTCTAGCACTGGTGCGAGCTGAAATCCTGCTGCGCGTCTCTTGCGCCGCAATCTGCGCGGGTGAGCTCACCGACTCACAAGATCTAGTCAGAAAGCGTCGTCGCGTCAGGAACAAGTTGTTGCGCCGGTGTTCATGTATCCCTCCGCACGGCGTTGCGCATGGCATGACGGAACACGCCGCGTGGCCCCAGCGAGCAGGATACGGAGAACGCTCTGAGCAGTCTGATTCCTCCGCATGGTCTTCTTCTTGTCTACATGGTGGACTCGCCGGGGAAGAGCCAGGAGAGCGATGGAAACCGGCCCGACTGGTGTGTGCGGTGGTGGTGGTGGTGGTGGCTGGCGATGTCCTTGTTCCTTGTCTGCGGAAACCCCAGGCCTTGAACTCCAAATCTCACGGGATGTTTCCCCCCCGGTACCGTCCTCGCTGGGTCAGGCTATCCCGCAGACACGGGCCGCATCGGCGTTGGAGAAGGTGCATGGAAAGACACGCCGAAACACCCGGGTGTTCCTCGCTGCCGCGCCGGGCTACTCGGATATGCCACCCCACTCGTCGTCGTCCGCCGGCTCTCCATCACCGTCCTGCTCGTCGTCGTCCTCCTCCTCCTCCTGCTGCTGCTGCTGCCCTGCGCCCTTTGGTGCCCACGGTAGCCGCTCGTCCGCATAGCTCTCCTGCGCGCGCGCCCTCACGCTCTTGACCGGACAGCTCCTCAGCGCGTCCACCACGTCCCCGATCCTCCGCACCAGGCCGCCCTCCTGCTCCCTCTCCTGCTCCTGCCCCAGAGCCCCCTCGCGCTGCAGCTCGTCGACCCAGATATCCAGCACGTGCAGCCGCAAGCCCAGCGCAACATTGTCCCCGAAACAGCCCTCTCGCAGAATGTCCACCACCAGATCCCGCTCCTGGCTGTTCTCCTCCTCCGCCACCCTCCCCTCTCCCCTGTTCGTCTGTGCCGTCGTCGTCGTCGTCGTCGTCTTCCTCTTCTTATTCATCCTGCTGTTGTCGTCGTCGTGGTTGGTGCTTGCCATGGCCCTGCGCAGGTGCGCCGCGAACCCCCGCCGCGCGAGCAGCAGAAACTTGTCCATGCGGTGGCTGTCGATGCCGGCCCACTGGCTCGAGAGCACGCTCCAGAAGGCGCGCAGAAAGGCCGGCGCGCTGCCGGCCGGCGCCGTCACGAGCAGCGCCGCGAGGTCGGTCGCGAGGGCGTTCTGCGCGCGCGGGCCGGCCGTCATCCACAGCGCGTAGTACAGGCCCGTCCAGAGCTTCTGCGCCTCGAGGCCCGACAGCGTCGTCGTCCTCGTCGTGGCGAGGTAGCTCTGCAGCGAGGCGAGCGACTGGAGGCGCAGTTTGCGGTCTGGCAAGGGGGAGGGGGTCTCTCGTTCAGCACAGCACAGCACGGCACGGCACAGCACAGCACATTGCAAGGCGGAACAAGGGCGCTGGATGATACGTACCGCTGGAGGCGAGGTTGCGGATGAATGGCATAGAGGCCGCGCGGGCGTCCATGTCGGCGGCCATCGGCAGGGCGGATGTTGCAGCTGTTCTTCTCGTCGTGGCTGTATCTTTTATTTTTTTTTTTTTTTCCCTCAACTTGGCTGGCGTCGAGTCGCGCTAATCGATAAGGCCGGCCGCCCCTCCGTCTCCGCAGATACCCGCCCAGCTTCAATGTCCACCACGCCTCATCGAGCCAGTCAGTGCCTGCCTACAGCACAGCACGGTGGCAGCCAACGTGCTGCTCCGGACACTTGCTCTGCCCGCGCTGACTCCGAGTGAGCAGTGGCGGGCCTTGAGGAAGATATGCATACGGCGGCCATATCGGGGCTGCTGCCGCCGGCCCTCACTGCTGCGCTCGATGCGCGTACCACCCGCCACTGGCTTTCAACCACATAATCTCATACATCAAATCGCGACATGTGCCTCTGGCGGCCCTACCGGGGGTCGCCTGCGGCGGGCTGTCCTCGCTGCGCTCGATACATGGACTGCCCATTATTGAGGTGCTTTGGTTTCATATGCGAATTGCACTCTTTGCCTCCTGCGGCGCTGCCGGGGGCTGGCCTCGCAAGCTCGATCGGTAGGTATCTGGTGCAAAAGACACGACTCCGATTTTCGAGTGATAGACATTGCCACAAATTGGAGATGATTGAGGGCCCTCGATGCGGCCTGTCGGGACCCTCCTAAGCCCGAGAACTCGCATCAAAACTCGCATTGGGCACACTCTCAATATGTATCCGGAGCAGCAATGTTGCAAAAGACACGACTCTGACAATTTCGGGTGGCAGACCTTGCCACAGTTTGGAGATGATGAGTCGAGCGCAGCGAGGACAGCCCGCCGCAGGCGACCCCCGGTAGGGCCGCCGGAGGCAAATAACGTGCATACCTGGTCAAATCCAAGGCCTCAAGCTGAGGTCAGTGATTCGAGCGCAGCGAGGACAGCCCGCCGCAGGCGACCCCCGGTAGGGCCGCCGGAGGCACACCGTCAACGCACCGCACCGTTCGACCTTGACGGAAGGACAATGAGTTGCCTCACACAGAGCGCACCTACGAGTCCATAAGCCGCAGATTGCGTCAGCCAATTCCCCTCGATAGTTGCGGAAGCCATTCAGCTCAGGCGCAGAATGACAGTCGGTAGGCCATTCCGCATGACGCTCGGCTGTACTGGCCATGCCCGATGTCATCAGCAAGGCACAGGCAGAGCCTCGTGGGATGGACTTGACCGTGACCCTCCTGCACATCAGGACCTGGGCACATCACCCACGCTCGTCCGAGCTTGCTGCCACCGAGCTGCAAGAGCCAGCCAGACGACGCGAATGACTCTGCTTGGCGCTTGAGTGGCCGTGAATGATAGATGGCCGGTTGGGATGTTTGCCTCCGGCGGCCCTGCCGGGGGCGAGCCTCGCAAGCTCGATATGCTCTTCACAAAATAATCAGTATCCCGCGTCATGGTGTGTTTGCCTCCGGCGGCCCTACCGGGGGTCGCCTGCGGCGGGCTGTCCTCGCTGCGCTCGACGCACTACTACGCGTTTATATAGCTGCCTTTATATATTTAATCTGACTGGCTTTGCGTGTCGTTTGCCTCCGGCGGCCCTGCCGGGGGCTGGCCTCGCAAGCTCGATATGCTCTTCACAAATTAATCGGTATCCCGCGTCATGGTGTGTTTGCCTCCGGCGGGCTGGCCTCGCCCCGCTCGAATCACCGCTGCCTTTTGGAACCGCGTTGTATCTGTCCACCTTGACACCACGAGATCTGAGTCAATCAACTAACACGACGAAGAGAGAGAGAGTGAAGAATGACGACCCAGGGGTCTCTTCTTGCCCGGCAATGACAGAGCGTACTTTTCATTTTGCCTCGGCACACCGTCATTGTGAATTGAGCACATGTGAGCCGTTGGTGCCCGGTGAGATTCTCTATACCACGAGCACCTACCTTGCCTACCCTTTGGGTTTTGCCGTCATGGATTCTGGCCGCGCAAAGGCATTGGCCCCGACGGCCGTGGTCAAAGAGTCCTGCACCAGCTCTGCATTGGTCATGGCCGACGGTGGCCCGTCCAATCTCCCATGCGGCTCTGCCAAGACCGTTTACAACGCACCTTTCATATGTCAGTTGTGTGTGTGTGTGTGTGTGTGATGGCAGCCCTCCACCGCTTCTCTTCCACAGAGCAGCGTCATCTCCAAACCCCTCCTACGGTACGCATGCCCGTTTCACCTGGGAATCTGCCGTGTGTATCGCACGTATGTATTGTGTGCGGGAAATCGCCGTCTCATGTGGACGAACACAGAGGACCTTGAGCCTGGACCGGGCTGCTGGGGTAGACATAGACAATAGCTATAAAGAAGGCGTAATCTCAGCCGATCAATTGAATAGATAAGCTTTTTTGCCCTTTTCTAAACTCTTTTCTTACAATCCCCCGCATAATGTGTGCCTTTGTGCAGCATATAGAGTGCTAATAGCCCTAGGCTTTAATCCCTGCCTTCTAGATTTTTCCCCCTGCGAATGTATTGGCGTAAAGCAAGAAAGCTTGCCATAGAGCGTTTGATCAGAGAAGACTTTTTTCACTGATTTACGATTGGAAGCACCTCATATCCAAAGTTCGTCTGTGCTTGGCCCAGCATAGCGAGCTTCTGGGCTGGGTGTGTGTGTGTGTGTGGTTGTATTCCCCTCGACACAGTAGGTACTTCTCCATTCCCAGCAGCCCCAATAGCAGAAGCAGGAGTCCGCGGCAGGCACTTGAACTGCTCATGGCCGCTCATGTAATGCGCTCATATGTGTCAGGTATCCAGCTCTGTTCACATACATAGGTGCCGTGTACGTATGATATGTGTCCCTTCACATTCCCGGTGGCTGCCCATGGCACAACCAGCCGCCAATCCCGTGGCCGTCGGCCGTCATCCGATGCGAAAAAGGGGCCGCGTCACGGGTCATCTCCCAAGACAAGACAAGACATGTTGTGCATGCCTGCCTGCCATCGCCGTCACAGGCGCGGGAGGTGGGCACCGCCAGTCCGGGAGAACAGTTCAGCGATATGGATATATACATATGCGCGTGAGATTGGCCTCGGGACGGGACGGGACTGGACTGGACTCCAAACAAGGGGATTCTGCGCCTGCAATCATCGATAGGGCTCTGACACAACCCTGTACATACATGCAGTACTTACCTACCTGCTGTCAAATGAAATTGCTCCGGCGGCGCCCGGTGTCGCACGCCGCAGTACATGGAAAATTATGTATCTCCATAGGTGGTGACGTTTATGTGATGCCTCCTGCGTCAGCACTGCACCTGATGAACATGCATGAGGTACATATGTACGCCGTAAAATGCGGAGCGTAATATATATTTCCCTAGCATTGTGCTTCACACGAGCAAGGGTCCTTCCTGGGTGGTGGCAGCGGCGGCCAAAAATCATGCTGGGCTGCTGGGTTCTTGGGCCCCTCTTATCGATTAGCTACTAGGAAAAAAAAAAAACACAGTAAGGCGCCTGCACTAACGTGACGGCTATATAATGGCCTTGTTGAGCTGTTATCCCCGCACCACTGCACTGACAGGACAGACAGGGTGAGGTTTCCGAGGCTTGCTTCGCTACCGCGGATATTGGAGCACTTACGTACTTTACTTAGTACTCTTGCTCATCATTACTCCCACGCCCGTCTATTGCAGCCGCAAGCCTGCCAACTTCCATCATGGCAAGCCAAGAAAGCAATGAGCAGCTGAGCATCGCTGTTGAATTCACGTACGTGCGCGGCCATTTGCCCCCCTTCCCCCTTTCATCCTTGACCGCCGTCCTCCATGACGTCGCTTTTCAGGAACCCGGCATTCATGACCCGTTCATCATGCACCCCGTCCAACATCGTCCAACATCACACACCGCGAATACATCTTGATCAGTGCCGGTAGCTGCACCAGCGCACTTTCGCTCTCCTTCCATCAGTGTGCTTCTTGCGCCTCTCTCTTAAGAAATGCTTTGATGTGAAACGTGTGACCACGGT
>JAPFUF010000039.1:0-21043 GCA_030780645.1 Aschersonia sp. MBC 508 | reverse complement strand
CCCCCCCCCCCCCCCCCCCCCCCCCCCCCCCCCCCCCCCCCCCCCCCCCCCCCATGAGAAACCTGGGGCTGTGGAATGGGATTGAACCCCATTCAGGTGTCGCCAAGTGCCGCTCAGAAGCTTCCGCCTAATTGGCCATACCGTAAATTCCCACAAGTGTCCATCGGGCGATCTTGGTGGAATTTCCATGGGTTAGAGTTGAGAGTATTTTTTTTGCGGCTGGGTTCTTGGCGCCTTGAACGCCCGCAGATATCGGAAGGGCGACAATGGCGATGCCATGCAAGCAATGAGTGAACAAATGCAGGAATGCCGTGACATGCGACGTAGCCTCGACACCTGCCTAGCTTGCCAAGACGGATGCGCAAGGTAGGAGATCGCAAGGTAGGAGATTTCCCGCCTCCAGGCTTCAATCCGTCAAACCGCATGGTCGTGGGACACAAGCAGGCCAGTGACTAGATCCTCGCTAACGTGGAATGCTATGCAGACGATGTGTGCTCGCTTCGGAAGACGGTAGATGAGGCGATGAGGCCGGGGGCATTCGAAGCATCACGAGTAGACAAAGCCGCGAACCTATGCAGATCCTCCCCCTTCTTCCAATTCAGCGCCCAAGACAGTCTCACAGCGCCGCGCACAACTATCGCCGATTGACACTTGACCACCATGCATGCTCATGTTCAAGCAGACTCTTGCCAACGATGTACGATCTATAAGAAGCTCGGGGGGGGCGCGCACAGCGTAATAATCTATTGTCAATCAATAAGTCACTGTCGCATACAAGGGTCATTCATTATCACAAACGCAAAAACATCTTCACTCTTTTTGACCAAGGCTAGTCTCCCTCATCATGCAGCCTTTGGCCATCGCAGCTCTTCTTGGCAGCGCCGTTGCCCAGGCGCAGTGGACTCAGTCCCAATGGGCCGGCAACAACGGCCAAGACACCCAAGCTTGCGCAAGGAACTGCAACGATGCCCTCAACTCCTGCCGTTCCCAAGCCGGGGCCAACCAGGCAACATGCGATACTACCTACGCCAGCTGCCTTGGATGGCAACCCGGCGCCGGTGTAACGGCCACGGCTTGCGCCAGCAATTACAACAACAACGGCGGTGCTTATGCCACTCCTACGCCAACTGCCGGACAGACTTACGGCAGTGGCGCACTCGATGCTTGCGCCAAGCAGTGCCGCGACGCTTACAACGGCTGCCGTGCTGTTCCTGGCGTGAATCAGAACGATTGCCGCACCCAATTCACCAGCTGCCTTGGCTATAACCCCACAGACGACTATCCCACCGCATGTGCCACCAACGGCGTACCTCCTTCTGCCACACCGGCCGTTGCTGGTGGATCGCAGCTGTCCCCAGCTTACGCTGCCATGGCTATTGGTATCATGGCGTTGTTGTAGGGAGGAAGAGAATGCAGAAAGCCGAGGCTGACTGTAAGATGCAAACGCCAGTTTGCTGTTCGACTGGGAGCCCATATTTTCAAGCAAGTATTAGTCATAGTATTTCCATAGTCTAATAATTTGGTCTTGCCGGACCCGGACCTTTCCATTCCCAATCCTGCAATGCGTGATGACGACTCGATATGCACAAGACTGACAGGTTCTACTTCGTCCGCCAAGTCTTCGATCCAATCTGGTAAGCCTCTTCGCGAAGTATTACCGCTAGCCTGGACGGTTAATTGTGCTTTTTGAAGCCGCTACGCATAACACAAACTAGTCATTGACGAGAGATCGCATGCTTCTTTTCTCGAGCCCTTGAGTTCAACTTACTTGAGGATTCTTGTTATTCGGTAAGATCACCGACCTACCTGAACGACAGAGGGAAATCTCGTCATGTGGGCTGCGCCGCTGCTTGCGTGACCCGTACCTTTGCGTGCCTCACGACGCCAACCTTGATGACCGCCATAGACTTTTCAAGCTCCTTGCCGCTATTCCGAAGCTCGACTAGCTGTCACTTCAATCGCTCAACTACAGCGACAACGTCAACTGGACAAATGTCCAAAACTACGGGCGGTCTGATCTTAAGTGCTTCATTTATGAGCGGAGGCCCCCAGTGAAATGTATGGCTCCCCATGGGAGGACGAAGATAAAATGCATCTCCGGAATACTCCAAATACAATGGGAGGATTCAAGCTGACTGATATCTACGGGGTCCGGCGGGACTACTGGCGGTTTGCCGTTCGGCTTCCATCTTAGGCCTGTGAAAAGAAGCACACGTCTGTCCTCCGCACATTTGGGCTAGGGGCCTTGACTTGAAAGCACAACATCGATGCTCCTTTTGATGTTCCAGGAGGGGAGAACAAGGGCGGCGTTAAAAGGCAGGCGGAGGAGATGTCTTCAAATCGCGACGCCCAACGACTGAGTGACACGAAATCAGGTGCTGAGCAAGCTGAGGATAGGCCACGATGTTTACAATAAAGTCGACTCCAAACGATGGCGGTGAATGTCTATACGAAGTCCGTCGGGTGAGCGATCCCGCGTCATCGCAAGATAAGTAGCACATGAAACTCTTCCCCAAAGAGGATCCGCTGGTACCCGAGATCCAGGGACGAAACATTAGCGGCCCCGTATACGGGGAACTCCGCTGCACCTGAACCATATTTCCCAAGAGACGAGATAGCGGATACTCGTTGGGACCTTGTCATAATTAGGCTGGACAGCAGTGCAGCCATCCACGTATTGTTGTAGGGTTGAGAATCTTAGACAAAGGTCCTGGAAGTTTGCGCCCCGAGTGCAAACCAAGATTTGCGCGAATAATGAAATCTGTGATCTCCGAAGCTGGAAGTCTGCTGTTCTGATCCACTACATGAATTGGTATGAGTTGAAGGCAACTGGCGTGTACTCACAACAGCTCGCCTGACTCTAATCTAATACTCTTGCGATTGGGCTGAGTAGTCCAGGTCCACCAACAGCACCTCGAATTCCGGTGCAAAGTTAATGAGCGCTCAAGTAGTTTGTACTTGCAGCGTCCAGATGAAGTATGACACTCGTCTTGAAGATTTTACGCACAATATCCAGTAATTGATCTGTCAACCGAGCCCCACCGGTGCTGCGCATGACAGCATGAGCTAAACCTTTGCGTTTTTGACAGGGCTTGATCCTAAAAGGCGAGTCATGTCATCACAATTTGCATGGTGGATCAGCATCAATGAAACGTTAAAACCATCTGCTCGCTCTTTGCCAGCCATCAATTCGTATTTGCTGTCTCCTTTGTGTTATACGAGGGACGCAGTTTGCTGCGCTCGAGCTGCTCTCCCGAGTACCCAGAGGACCTTGGAGGCCGAAGAGGATGAACCACGAAAGTCGCCGAGATAGTGGGGCCTCGCATTGTTAGGTGTCGCGGCAAAAGGTGGCGCAGCCGACTGGCCGGTAGCTTTTTACCTTATTACGCCTTATAGTCGGTTCCTACCGTGACGCTAGGGATCGTTCAGGCCAGGTGCAATGTGGGCGTTGTCAAACTGCTCTGATCCCAGTTGCCAACCGACTGAAACACTGATGACTCAGGCATGACCTCGTATCTCATCTGGGTTGTACTCCAATCCATCAGATCAGGCTGCTGGGCTTTACAATTTAACCATATACAATTCAATGAGCCCGAAGACGAGCCGGGACCTTTATTGACAAAGTGGCATGATTAATCGCGAACGATGCTGAAGGCTATTTGCATAGCCTGTTCTTTCATCTTCAGGAAGGGATTGCCGTAACCTTTGAGGTCTCTATGCGATGGGAGAGACAGTATCACTTCGTTTCTTGCACTCGCCCATTTGAACTCCCCGAGTCAAGTATGGATCAAGGTATCCTTGCACGGTTACGGACGTGACGGCAAGTCCTGAGCACTTTCGGTTATGTTGCAACTTGAGGGCTTCGAACTTCGCGAAAACTTTGTTAGGCCCTGCGTACACGCCGGGTCCCAATATCGATGACGCGTAATCTCGTTCTTGGCATCAGAAGAAGGCTTCAGTGTTCAGCTTAGACTAATCAACACAGATTGGGTTGACATGGCGATGTACAGAAACTTTACAAAGAAGGCGACATTTATGAAAATATAAATACTCCTAACATTGCCGTTGTAGTGGGAGAAAGTTCCCGCATCGACTCTCACGCCTTCATCATTGTCTCGATCCTCAGTTCAATTTCTTCCCACAATCGTTCCTCTTGCCTTGATTTCGAAAATGAAGAGTACAACACTCGTTCTTGCTGCTTTCGCCAGTCTAGCTTTGGCTGTGCCGGGCAAACGGCCTAGCAACCCTAATTGGGAGGACAACTTGGTCCTGGGTAACGAGTTGGAGCTCTGCGACCCTCTCGATGCCAAGATTGTAGAGAAGAACAAGTGTCACACTGATGTTCACAACTGCGTCGATGAGCTTAGCGCAGGCAAGCAACCCGAAGGAGGTGAAACCGACGCGGACTTCCTCGAGAAGGTGAAGAACTGCTTGTACTACCAGAAGAAGTACATCAACCCCAAGGGAGACGTGAGTGATCTCATTCTTCAGCCGCATAGGTTCAGGCAATGAAAAGCTAAGATGAATAATCGACAGACCATAAGGAACTACCTTGCCCAATACAGCCTGGAGAATAAGACCGGCAAGGAGCTTTGGCTGTGGTGTGGCAAGCATGACAACGACGACAAGCACATGAAGTGCAAGGTCTTCCACGACAGCGTTGCCTTCAACACCGAAGACCCCTTCCAGTCAGAGTGCCGCGGGGGAAGCTGCCACCGCTTTGACACGATCATCCGCGACTGCGAGGATTCCAAAAGCGGTTGCACTGGCTGCACGCACGAGGGCATCGAGCAGTTTTCTCCTGTAAGTCAGGTCACAGCCCCGACGGCGTCTTGTACAAATCACTGATAGGTGTCAGAAATCGCGCACTTTCCAATGCGACCACGACTACACTCTGGCGTAAAAGATCATGTTGCAGTCAGATTAGCTAGCAGCGGATTGACGGCCCCCCGGTTTTTGTAACCGTCCGTGCATCGTACTGGAGCCGGCTTGAACAATAGATTACAAATTCAAAGTTCACACTGAAAGCTGTTTCAACACTCACTAGCATATCATGCAAGCGATGTTTGTCAATAGAAAATGACACTCGTGTTAGGAACGCCATACCCGTGTCGTGGATCCAACAGCTGTGAACGTTGAAACCTCATGATCAACTATCGAACAAAGCTCATGGCGAAGCATATGTCGGGTAGGCAGCATGACCTTGGCTCGCTCCAGACGTTCCAACTGTAAAAGCCAACTAGATCTCTCCGGTGCAAGATGCCGCGTCGTCCTTCTGCCGTGTGTTTTATTCGTGTCGAAATTTTCCTGAAACCGATGAGTCTTATCGTGTTAATCTCGTGTCTGGCGAGCCAGAGTCTACAGGCCAAGCTAGATTGACGAGCTCTGTGGTATTGTACAATAGCAATTCATGGATAGGACCGGGTTACGGAATACCATGCGTTTAATGGTATATGCTAAAGGATGGCGACAGGATGGCGACAGTGAGGAAGCCCTGTTCATTTTCCTAGTCGCCAGAAACGTCCAGGCACAAGCGACCTGGAAATTGTTTGGGGAAACCCGCAAGCAGTAGCTGCTGGGGTTGATGCCCGGAAATTGGGCCAAGGTAGGGGTTACGCAAGGGGCAATCGCCCGTCAAAGATGGCCCATTATAGCCAGCGAAGCAAGGCCCGACCTGTATCCAAGTCTGCACTAAGAAAAGATTCTCTTTCCCCGCTCCCTTCTCGGCGATGTATAGTGTTCTGCCAGAAGTCTTCGAAATTTGCCATGTTTATTGGCTGAGAAAATATGTTTTCTTGGCCTGATCAGATTAACATGCGGAGTCAGGGCTTGGAAAAGGTCGGCGAGCAGCAGGCTGCAATCCGACCAGCTGTGATACCCGCAGGCCACGAGCCGGTAAAAGCAGAATAAGACTATGATTTATCTGGAGCTCCTGAGGCTACAACATCAATGGATCAGTCTTTGGAAGTAACAGAAAACGCTGTCAGCTTTATCGTGTCGTCTTGGTCAAACTTATCGATCGCGGCGGAATCGCGACGGGCTGTGAGTGTCTAAAGCGGTCTTATAAAGCACTCATGCTGTTTACGAGATCCCTGTCAATATTCTCGCGACTAAGGGCCACCAACGAGGAAATGTTCCAATCGGACTTAGTTTCTGACTCTTTCAATCATTGTTTTTGTATTTTTTTTTTAAGCTGACTCAGGAGTCGGATGTCTACATAACCGATAAAGTTCAACTAAAAGCCATGATAGAAGCAGTTCTGGAGTCAGCGGAAAGCATTCCAGCATTGCTATATCAGTCTCTTGAATAAGGGTCGCTGGCAATGTCGGCATCTAGACCCAATCCCTTGATTTGCTGACGCAGCCGAGGACCAGCCATCGATCTGTGAAAGTTAGCTTGCGTGGTTTTGTCATTGTCTTGCGATTGAACTTGCGAATCCGATGCATCCGAAATTCAGCAACGCATACGCGCAATCCGATGGTCGGCCGCACGAAGCCCGTGAAAGGTATATTACTTTGTCTCGAGGTTAAATATTTGCGGCGATTGTCTGAATCCTGAAGCCATTCTGTCATAGAAAGGGACAGATGCGGCTTGAATGTTAGCAGTAAGATGAGGCGGGGCCAAGTGAGCCCAATTCATGAATAGAGTCAGCTTACGCCCACCCCGCACAGCGGCGCGGCCCGTTTAGTCTCGTATGCCTGTGAATGGGCTGTCATAATCATGCCACCTAGCATTCGGGCGAAGTTATCGCATCTAGACCCTCGCCTGGGCCTCGTCCCCCCACTGAACCCCGCACGGTGGTTCATTCACTTGACAGATGGAATGCCGAGGTCTGTGTGAGAGCGGACTCTACGCATCAGCACTGCTCTACGAGTCAGTCGAATCGGACTATTGCTCTGAGCTCTTAGTGTGTGCAGGCTGCGAACCGTTGCCAAGAAGTCGGTCAGCAAAGGACAGATCGCGTAGCCTCTACAACCAGGCAACGAGGCTGTGGTCGGAAAATGAGTATATAAGTCTGTGTCTATCGCCACAACGTACTCTACATCAGCTTCAGCGTAAATCCCTCATTAACGATCAAGCCTCGCTACTCTCTGCACGATCAGTCCATATCATCAGATTGATTCTGAACAAAAGAAATTCTCATCATGAAATACGCATACATTTTGGCCGCTGCTACCACTCTGGCTTATGCCTTGCCTGAAGTCTTCGACTACGAGAAGGACCAGAAAGTCCAGCTCTCTGAACGCGAGGAGAAGCTATATTTTAGCCAGTATGACATTTGCCCAATACTCGTCATAGAGCAGGAGGAGGTTCCACAGCGCCAGTGGTGCCAAAATAATGCTGTGCCTTTCGAGGATTGTGGAAGCCTTCAATGGCACTGCTGCGATGGTACCCATGTCACTCGTCAGCAGATTGTCGACAAGTCGAAGGAGCTACCCACTCACGAGAAAGTGATCGAGTGCATGGATCGCAAGACCAAGGACCTCAACTATCCTCTGAAGATTAGGACCTACCTTTCCGAGGCTTGCGAGAGGGACGATAACTCTACCTGCGCGGACCGAGTCAAATCGTGTGTACAGGAGATGAAGGAGTGGTCCAAGACGGCAAGAAGCGGCGCAGCTTGGGCCAAAGTGATGCTTTTTAACATACCTCAGCTCCGCGAATGCGTCGAGAAAAAGGCACAAGAAGCTCAACCTTGAACTCACAAGAGAGAGGCGGTGAAGACCCCTGTCCCTGGGGCCGCTGCTGCTCTTGTGCGTGCGAAGAGGTACATCAAGCATGGAACCGAAGAATGGAGTCGAGACCAAGTCAGGCTTGCTTGACAAATATGTTTACTGGCACTGATTTTGGCGCGATTAACGTCAAAGATGCTTCAATCTGCAACAATTTGTCGGAGCCCCTGCGACCTAGACTAGTTGCATGCGAACATGTATTCAACTGACTTGCTGGTTGCCTCTTCCGAACTCTGCCATCTTTGTTCCAGCAAGCGCCGCGTACGTCCCGGATCTGTGACCTTATTTGCCCTGCGTCTTAAGAATTGCTTCGTGAAGCACTTACGGGTGCTGTCTAGGGGCCACAGGAGCGCCAACGGTCAAGGTTCGAGCCGGACTAGAGAAATTGCGTGGCGTTCGGCGCCATCCTTCCCGCGAGCAAGTCTACGTACACAGCGGACCCGCTTGTTCATGAACTTCTCATTGTCCTAGCACTAATGGCAATAGTAGGTGCAGAAACGTTCTCGTGACTCGGCTGTGACTTCGCCGCCGTTCCCCAGTCAGACAGACGTGCGTGAGCGAAGCCAGCGATCGGCACCGACGCGATGTCACCCTTGCAGCCTGCAGCGCTACCTCCGAAAACCTATACCCTGCCGTGCAATCAACATGCGCAAAGCTCTCCTAGAGTGTCTTGGCCCCCGAGCCTGCATCTCCCCTCCCTGGAACCCTCTGTTTCGCCACGAAAGCAATGTCGTCAAGGTACCATCGTGAAATCGTAATTGCCCCTGGAAACTGACCGGGACGATCGAAGTTTGGTGGTCGACATGGCAGGATCTGAAGGGACTGCTGTGCATTCATCTGGCGCCGGAATGCTTCGCAATGACACAATCGACGAGAAAGCCATCTGCGATGAAGGTCAAGGCGCGGTTGCGATTCTCCCCGACCTCAACCACATTGACAAGAGTGAAATTCTCCGGAAGGTTTGTGCTTCGCAATCCGCAAGACCAGCCATAGACCCGGCCACTTACCAACTTAGATGGACATTCGACTGATTCCAATGCTTGCGTTGCTTTATCTGCTGTCATTTCTCGATCGTAAGTCGTCCTTATGACACCTCCCAAGAAACGAGGGGAAACGCTGTGTCTAATTGTGCTCAGGCGGCAATATCGGCAACGCCGAAATCGAGGGTCTCAGCAGAGATCTTGGGCTCCGTCCTAGCCAGTATAATTGGTGTCTGACAGTCTTTTTCTTCACCTACAGCGCCTTCGAGCTGCCCAGCAACATATGTTTGAAGCGCTTCCGCCCTAGTCGGTGGTTGCCTGCAATCATGGTCGCATGGGGGCTGGTCATGACCCTCATGGGCCTTGTCCAAAATTATCACGGCCTGCTCATCGCTCGGATTTTCCTGGGCGTTGCTGAAGCAGGCCTGTTCCCTGGAGTGACTGTAAGGTTTTTCTCATCCTAGCGTCGCGCAATCTGATCATCAGACCGCACGCACTGACCCGAGTAGTACTACTTAACTATGTGGTACTGTCGACACGAGATCCAGCTTCGACAATCCCTTTTCTTTAGTGCGGCGTCCATCGCAGGTGCCTTTAGTGGCCTATTGGCATTTGCAATCAGCAAGATGGACGGCGTGGCCGGACTGGAAGGCTGGCGCTGGATCTTCATACTGGAAGGGATCGCTACTATTTTGGTCGCCTTCTCCGCTTTCTTCGTCATTCATGATTTCCCAGAAACCGCTTCGTTTCTTACGCCCGATGAAAAGGCATTCGTTATGCATAGGCTCAAGTATCAGGGACAAGAAGGATTACCCGGACATCCTGACACACAAGGCATCGTCCATGTCGAGCAAGCAGAGGAGTTTCAGTGGAAGTATATCGGCCAGGCATTTGCGGACTGGCAAATCTGGGTCAGCATAATAGCAACTTGGGGCGTAAGTTACTCCATGACGTTCTCCCAGAAGCACAGAAAAACGAGCTGAACAATCCTTCAGATAGTTTGCCCGCTGTACGGGATTAGCCTCTTCTTACCAACAATCATCAAGAGCCTGGATTATTCTAATGCGGAGGCACAATTGATGACTGTACCGATATATGTTGCGGCTTCAATCATTGCTATAATTGTCGCTTTCCTCTCCGACAGAGTCGGCAAGAGAAGCCCCTTTATCATCGGATTCATGTTCGTGATGTTGATTGGATTTGCAATGTGTGTACTTACCATCTGTGACCTTGGTTCCTTTGAGATTAATTGAATATAGGTGTTTAGCTTCGAGCAATCCTCGAGTGGTATATGGCGGTGTCTTCATATCCGCGTGCGCCATTTACCCAGCCTTTCCCGGCCTCGTCACTTGGCTCTCCAACAATTTGTCCGGCAGCTACAAGCGGAGTGCTGGTATGGCCTTGCAGATTGGTGTTGGCAACCTCGGCGGAGTGAGTATCGCGCCTAAATTCTCTCTCCATCGTCTATGTGAGTTGGACGCTAATTGGTGCAGGCTATGGCGTCCAACTTCTACCGCAAGCCAGATGGCCCGCGGTATTTCTTGGGCCATGGTCTTGAGTTGGGATTCATCGCAGCCGGCATCTTTGCTGCCATTGTGCTTGTTTTTGTTTACGAAAGGCGAAACTCGGAACGGAGTCGTCAAATGTCCGAGGAAGGAGGAATTGCCTACACTGCGGCAGAGCTCAGTGCAATGGGAGACAAGGCGGTGACATTTCGATACATGTTCTGATTGACAGTGTTCACGGTGTTGATAACGCGACGATACACACTCATACATTTGTGAGTTTTTTTTTTTGCAGAGCGGAATTGAGTTCAACGAGGAACACGTGAAATAACAACAGTGCCGCCTCTAATCAATCTCCGTCTAAGGCGCCGTACTGAGGCATTTTCCAGTCATTACCGCTTTCTTGGCCGAATAAAGTTATCAAGCTGATGAGCCCGATTTTTGACGCGAATCTGAGTGCGCAATTTAGAATTCGGAGGCCGATTTCTGACTTGGGAAGTATCCAGTGCCAAGGAGTGCGTAGTGCTTGGATCTTCTCGACATACGGACGGAGAGTACTGTCATACGCCTTAAAAGCCGTCCCGAGATCCTGATTTTCGCTGATCGCGCCAGCGAGAACATATGCACCGACCAGAGCAAGTGAAGTGCCCATGCCACTCATTGGCGACGAGCAAAACGCAGCGTCGCCTAAGAGAACCACACGGCCTTCTGACCATTTGTCTGCTCTAACCTGGATGATTTCATGGGCATAAAAGTCGTCGGCGGAGTGCATTGCCCCCAGTAAACGGTCAATTCGATCCCAACCGACGTCCTTGAATAGCTTGCCAAAGGTCATTTTCTGCTTTGCTGCGTCCTGCTTCAAAGCTGACTTGATCTCGTTGCTGTGATTGAAAGTCATCAAGTATACTTGTCCGCGATCAGGCGAGTGCCACCTTGTCATGAGTACACGTTGCTGCGTTCCCCAATAAGCTGTCGCGTGATTCATGTCCTTCGAAGTCCTATCGATGGGAAAGTAGGCCAGAGAGCAACCCATGCTTCGCAAAGATTGCTCATCGTCTCCCTCAAACATGGCACGTCTGATGCGTGATCCTTGGCCATCAGCACCTACCAGCAAGTCGTATCTCTCTATACTGCCGTCGGAGAACTTGACTTTGACGTTGTTCCCTAGATCTTCATAACTGTCCACGTGCAACCCAAATCGATACGTTGTTGTGTGCTTTGTCTTTCGGTATAAGATTTCGCAAAGATCACCCCGCATTATCTCATATTCGCTCGAGAAACTTTGTGTCTCGCTACCGGGCGTGTGACGAGGGAAAAAGGCGATGGCCTTGCTTTTTCCATCGACTATTTCGAGACCTGCTTCATCAACAACGCAATCGCGAACATCTGAAAGTATGCCCATGCGCTTCACCGCTTCGATGCCTGGTCCTCGTAAGTCAATCTGCTGTCCGCCAATTCGTAGAGACTCCCCGCGCTCAATGACAGTGCATGAATGGCCAAGACGGTGCAGCCAGAAGGCTAAGGCCGGGCCGGCGACTCCTGCGCCAGATATGAGAACTTTGAGACGCTTCCCATCAGCCATTGTGGCACGGGTCCCGATGCTGTAGCTTGCGAAAAACTCTGAGCCAGAAATAGACATGGCGACCGAGCTGAGACGTGAGGACCTGTTTTTAATTTTATAGTCCAAGTATAAATATCTTCGATCTCGGCCTCGGCCTCGGCCTCGGTCTCGGATTCGAGGCCATTATAGCGAGCGCGCTCTTGAGCCAACAGAACCAATTGTCGCTGACCATCAACGCTTCCCATGAGCAGTCCCTAGCACATGCGACATGAACATGAGAGCCGACTGTCACCAGATTACGGACAATGGCTCAATGTGGGCACTGCTGCAATGTCTGCTGCATGAAGTCCAATAGGCCAACAGCCGGACTTTGCACAAAACCACCAGCCAGCGTCACGTCCGCGTAAGTCCGACAGCAGGCTATTCGAGCAGGGTTCAAAAGGTTTCCTTCTTGTCTTTTGGAGGTCGGCTGACGCGACAGGCTCTTGCCGGATTACCCGCAAATAGTGGTCTTTCTGAGTCACGATGCGAATCTCAGAGTTCTGATGGCATCCCTTAGATATCTTTGGTCTTGGCATGTCTTCATGAGCCCTTTTGAGTCATTCTGATCGGCGCCGCACCTCCCGAGTGTAACATTCGCTGCAAATGGCTCATGCAGCACGGCAAGAAGTGTCCTTGTCTGCTGGCCGCCAGCAAGCTTGATTCGTAAGCTAACTTGACGTTCCATTCGACCTGGAGTCTTTGACTTGAATGCGACAGACACCGCGAATTCGCCGGTCTGCGAGGACTGGGAATCGCCGCTCGGACCTGTACAGCATGGACTTCGGCCGAGTCTGCCACAGATCCGCTTCCGATTGGTAGGAAATCCCTTGTATTGACGATGACCTCGGACGGTGAGAGTTTGCCCACAGGCGTGTTCTATGCAAACCACGATGAACGCTGCATCGGGTCGCAGCTGAATAATGAGCGGCGAATTGATCCAGGCATCACCGCATAGGCCCTAATTTATGGAAAACAGACTAGCAATCAGATTGACGGCTCGCAGTACTTGTATCACGGCGGGGAAACGACCACATACCGTCGAATCCTTGGTTAACGCATCGACCAAAAAGACCTCGTCGCAGGTCTCGCCAGATCTTGTAATAGGCCTCTCGGCTACAATGAGCATCGTAACAGCCCTCGTAGCAGCCCTCATTGCAGCCGTTGTGGCCGGCCAATAGACATCGCGATCGACTTCGCGGCAGTCCTCGCAGCGGGCTTCCGCAGGCATCGCGGCGCTCGTGTGACTTTGCGGAGATGCTGATGCTTACGATCACAGCGGACTAGACTGCTGCAGATCGCCCCCGCGCCGCGCCTCATTGTGCTGTATGACTGACTACCAGGGGCCTGGGCTCAGTACTCAACCTGCCAAACCACCATTCGCCCGCAAAGCTGCTTTTTTCGCCGTCCTTCACGCCGGATCTCGACTACCACGACCACTACCTCGAGTCATCGTCATAATGCCGCGACCTGCGTCTCACGACCAGACGCGCCGAAAACCAGTGCGCGCGGAAAGCATCTCCGACTGAGTCAAAGTCTACAACTGCTTACGTCCGCACCTCAGCCACCAAACTGTACGCCGTTGAGCACTATTAGCTGACCCCGCGCAACGAGCATCGCGCCAGCGATTCATCTCCAGCAAGAACGATCCGTCGCAACAAGGACATCCTGTGTCTACATTACGTGACTAGTCGACGGCAATTCTCCCGTGCAAGGGGCACCGGATCGGAACTTTGTCGGTGATGGCGCCCGAAGAAGGTAACGGCGGCATTCTTGACGAGAAACGCGAGGGTGGCCGTCATCCCCAACGCCAAACGACAACGTCGCCTCCGACGCCGACGACTTCTTCAAGACCGATTGCGCAAGAATACGGAGGTGACAACGGAAGCATCTTGGACCTGAAGCGTCACGAAGGCGATCGTGCGTTAGCGCAAGGATCGTCGCATCTGACGCCTACGGCAAGTGCTGGCTGCGGCGTGCACGACCCTGCGGAGAGGATTCCTTCGTACGACGAGGCGACTCGTGAGGCTGGACCTATCCCAACAGTAGATTCACCATTCAACTTTCCAGTCACCGACGAGCCCCTACCCGCCTACGAAGCAGAAATAGGGTCAAGTGCCAGCGCGCCTCGGCCCGTCGCTATCCCTCAACTTGCCCCAGATGCTACAGCTCCGTTCCTAATGGCATACCCTCCATCTCTACTTGCCAATGGCATCACAGAATTGACATGGCGTTCCTTTCTGGAAACCATGTCGGCGTTTCTCACAGCCAAGGTGTCTGAACGGGCTATCGCGCATGCCGGCGACGTAGCGAGGAGCATGAGCGAAGCGCCGCGAAATTACGGCAGACGCCTCGCAGATCATACAAGGTCAGCCGGAAAGCAGATTGCTAGAGAGGCACAGCGTTTCAATATTATTGGCGTCGTAGCGGGTGCTGTAGACGCCGTCGTGTCAATTCCCTTGCATGCTACTTTTGGAGCTCTACATACTATCATGGAGATACCAGCCTCGGCCGTGGCTGCATCTTCGAAAACGCCCAAGACGCCTCTTGAACGTGCGGCGACATACGCGACGGTTGCCAGCAAGGACTGGTTAAATATGAGGGGACTGCAGGCTGTGCTCCTGGACTCCGAGCAGCTGGCACAGACAGTCGGTGTCACACCTGATAGGCTTCTCGAGATGGCCTTATCTGGGAAAAGCGGCAATGCAGTCGTGACTATGGGTTCTTTGGAAAGTTTGATCAAGCCTCTGAAAGTTTCTGAGGACGAAGTGGTCGTTATTAAGAAAAGCACTCTCTGGCTTGTGTTGATTCCGTTGGCAAAGGAGCATGGGCTGTCGAAGGCGATGGAATGATTCTACTTTCAAGGACTGGGGTCAGGATCAGATCCCAAGGCGCCATATTCTCAGCCTCATCAACCTTCAGTTCGAACTCTGTCCTTCCAAATCGTTGAACGCATTGTTCCTCGCCTGAGAACGAATTTCCTCACCTTCAACCGCTGCACTCGCAGTTTTTGGTTGGCTTCGAGCCTCCGCAAAGTGATCGGTCCGGGACTGGCGCGGTTCTGTCAGCGTCCGAAAGCGACAACACAAGCTATAGGCAACCGATTCTGTCGTTCTTCCCGAAATCTGTGATCCGACGCTGAGACTAGGCCCACGTCGCTGACGTCGTCCACATGGAGTGTCGACCGCGCCCAACGTAAGCTGCTTGAAGCGTGAGGCACATAAGACGGCACACCATAGAGATGAGGCCATATAGTATCTCTTGGTCGACTGGCTCATTGTTTTATTGCTGGCTGTCCAGGCGAAGAGCTGCGCGATAGGGCAAAACACTCCTGAAGCCGATAACAGCAACTCATGCCTTGGGCCCTCGCGTCAGCCTGCATCGAGACATCTGGAGCGATGGGAGTCTTTAGCGATATGTCTGCCTCTGTTCAGGGCGCTCAACACGCTTCTTGCCTAAAGTCCGACAGGCTAAACAGAGTGGTTCTTTCAATTGGAGTGGTCGAAAGCCCCGTCAATCCGAGCGGATGCTGTGCCGGGCCCACGGCACCTGGAGTGGTGTTCAGATCCCTGCTTAGAATTGCATTTATCATTGTCGTGCTTCCGGGCCATTTGCTCTGAAGACATTCACAATGACATCCCGTGTCAAGAATTGAAGAGCTATTTAGCGCCGAGTCGTGGAGCGTGCGAATGTAGCAACCAATCGCCCGCGCGGCTGGACCACCAATGACAGCGACATCGTGGTAGCAGACGTCAGCCATGGATTATTTGATCGCACGTGTCTTTGCAGCCGCAACGTCTGCATTCACTGACAAAGGAGTTCAGCGATGTCAACAATGTCGACCGTTGTGGCGGCTGCAGCGACTATGCACTGGACTTGGGCCTGTCACCGGGAACAGAGCAGCCTAGAGTCCTACGGGTTTTAATCTAGATATTGGATGGAGATGCAAAGATGCATGGAGACATGGTGTCAAATAAAAGAGAAAGGCGCTCACTGTTTATACGAATCGGCGTGCAAACACTATCGTAACCCAATGGTCTTGGACGATGTTCAAAGTGATGACTCGTGAGACGGGAAGATGCCTACAATCGTTTCTAGTCTCTTGGCCTCTGCATGACATATGAAAAATGAACGGTTGTCACCTCAGAGTGTAAATCATCAAACTACAAGTTTGCGAATTTTGTTCCCTGCCGTGCTGTCCGTCAAAACTATTCGCGCCACTGCACCCCTGCGGCCCGACGTCAACATCAGAAATCTGCCGATCCTAGTTCTCGTTATGCCGTCATTCCCACACGTCCTACACCAGTACGTCTCATTCCAGCACATCCCTTCACACTATAAAGCATTCAATGCACGAAAAGCCATGCCGGGAAGATTCCGGCCATCCATTACACAGCATTGTGATCGCCATCACGCCGCTCATTTACCGTCTCCGCCATGATGCCATGGCCCGTGCAGCCCATATACCGCGCCTGTATCTGCATGCTCTGCAGCACTCTCTTCTTAACACCTGCATCCTCAATCTCTGTCCCTAGAAACGCCCCATGCGTAGCTCTGAAATGATACCGCTTTAAGACGGCCCACATGCGCGCAACCTCGTCCACCCCAAGCGGGATCTGGTTCGGGATGCTCCACATGAAAGCGAAAGAATTGAGACCTGCTGGCCTGCTGGTCCGTGGTGCACCCGTGGCGTCAATTGACCAGTTGCCGAGGCCGGAGGGCGTCGTCACAAGAGTATCTGCAATGAAGAGGTGATTGTCGTACAGCAGGACGAGAGAGCCGGGGAAGTGGCCCCCGAGTTTGATGGCCAATGCTGGGGGCAGATTGGCAGTTGCTCCACTGGTCGCAATAGGCTCAATTGCCGAAGTGCCTGTCATGGTTGAAAGTTTAGCGGCAGAATCGTGACGCATAATCCTTGTCTCGGTGCTTGTGAGAGGAATCTGATGCGTGGATGTCGTAGTCACCCAGGACATGTCCTCAGCGGCCAAATACACTGGACACCGAAAGGCGCGCGCCCACTGCACATGGGTCGTGTAATAATGCGGGTGACTGATGACGATGGCCTGAATACCGCCGAGCGCTGTAATACGAGCTATTGTTTCCGGGTCCAGAAGCGTGATACAGTCCCAAAGGATATTGCCCGCGGAGGTGCGCAGCATGATGGCGCGCTGGCCGATGGCAAACTTGGGTACTGTGGTGATGGAGATGAAGCGTCTGTCCGCCTCGTAGGGCGTAAATACGTTATGGTGCTCGCGCGAAAGGGCATCATGGGTGGTAAATGCCTGGCCGGTGGGAGGAACGAACTGCCGGGGATCGTCGCAGATGAAGCACGTTCTCAGGAGGGAGGCATTTGATGAGGGGAACTGGGTGCCGCAAGCTGTGCAGATGAGATGGTCGGCCTGGGAGGATATATCAAACGGTTCTGGGACGAAAGTCATCTTGATGCGAGACTATCCGAGACTTGCGTGGTAGAACCAAGACGACGCAAATTGGGGTGATACACTGGTCGCTTGGCTTGGGATGTCCGCGTCCGTCGAAATAGTCTGTTCACAGAAATTCAGTCGGCTCGCTCCGCCTTTGCATGCTTCACCACCATTATGCTACCACCTAGTTGGATGCATCGGCAATGCTGCCTCGGCAGAAGTTCACGAGTAAAAAGACAACGATGGGGCTTGGGGGCCACACCATATTGGGCTCACGCGACGTTGACCTGCTAGCTGCAAAATTGCGAGCTGTACTTTCTAGACACAAGCTCAGCTAGACCTAAGACTTGTCGCGTTCTGGAGGGCCTCAGAGCTGCAGAGGTGTTTCTTGCGTCGAACCAAGATCGGACTCGCACCTACTGTTTGCAAGTTGTCGAATAAGCGTCTTGGTTCTAATCCCTTTGCTAGGCCGTATTTAAATGGCTGGCATGACGCTAGCGATCGGATCGGCGGACGAGACATTAACTTACACCTCTGTGAAGGAATAGAAGCCTTCGTGGTGGTTGCAAACTACAATTCATCAGAATTATGGTCCTTCGCACTGTGTCGCTCTTCGTCCCCCGCAGCTGCCCATTCACACCTCCATTCTATCCACTGTCATGGTTTTACTGTCATTTGCCCAAACTGCAGCACGTGCTCTCGTGAGCAGACGCGCTTCCATATTGCAACAGGCGATGACGTGGCGTCCTTGCTCAGTCAGGGCATATTGTCTCAATCAGTACATTGAGGGTGTCACCAGCATCATGGGAGGCAAGTCGGCGGTACCGATTTTCAGTGCGACACATATACATTTGAAACTGGCGTGGGAGAATACAGCGAATGAAGTTTCTTGGGTGAAATTCTTTTCGCAAAAACGGGCTAATCCTCACCCAAAGACTTATAGACATGTCCTAAATTTATGCTTATCTCCAAATTTCGCGGTACATGAATCTTCGTGGTGTTTTGGCCGACGAAGTACCTAATGAGGACCACCGATACATGCACCGCCGGGTAGCGCCCGTTCGTCTCCAGCTATCCCGATATAAGCCCGCTTAAATCGGTTCTATCACCACGAAGACATATACAAGGATATGAAAAATGGCCCGATGGCCACCAACAAAAACATGCATCAATTTGCCATAGGCTGGTGTAGCACTTGCCTCACAGGCCTATAGGTCGATAGGTCGCGCAACCGAATGCTCTGATTCCGTCACATAAGGCCTGCAGAGATACACTATCAGAGAAAGCTCTGCTTGTTGAATGCCTCAAAGTAGTCGCCGACGACCGGAACACGCATTTGCATCACCTTCACTAAGACAAAGAATTGGTACTATGTATTCCAATTCTCGAATCGTGTCATGTTCTTGCCAATTTATACGGCACTGTGACTGGCACCTGTAATCTGGATTGACGACAGTTCTCTCGTTCGATTTACTAGGGACCCCCCGCTCTAGCCATCTAAGGTGTTGCCAGGCCAGTGTAATGGCCAGTATAATCTCAGTACCTCGTATGAGTCCGGGGCAAGGCGAAATCGCTGGCTGCTAAAGAGCCGTCGTTGCGCTACGAAAGATGTAGCAGGCGGTGCCGCCATTTACGGGCAACAGAACATGAGGGGCACTGGTCAGTCCGAAGCTGGACATGATGCGCAGAACAAATGTGACTATTGTCACATAACATTGACCCGCTGCTAATGGATATCTTGATTACCGAAAAGGCGTCAATAATACCTGTGACTACCACACTAGCATCGCGCGCTGTATTCTGAGCGCTGTATCCCGCATCTTGCGTCAAGGTAACAGCACGTTATGGGTATTTCTTGTCTCGACAAATTTATCACCTCGTGGCCACACCGCTTAAAGGTTATCTTAAATCAATGCTGCCTTTCAAGGCAATCATGACGCCAAGTTGAACAAAGCGGGACTCGGAGAAAGGAGTATACCATGACGCCGTGGTAAGTGACATCGGGTTGCTACAACGTTTCGGCGCTGTTTGAATGCAAGGTGGAACGCACTAGAAGTTTCACGTGTCAATCAGAAAGGCATTTATAAAGGAGATGACAGGCGGAATCTTGCCGAGGCGGTTGGTCAGGTCAGCTCTGCATTGATTACCGATGACTCCACAAGGTCCCCGAGTACTGGCTGCTCAGTGCACGCCGAGTTCCGTCACGTATCGAACGTACTGCGACTATATGTGCTTTTCCTATCATCGTCACTCCACACGGCCCACAGAGTCCTCAATTACGATAGGAAGGGGATTTGCATGCCTAGTTTGGCACCCTCGGGCATACCATGTGACTAGGTGTGACAAGGCTTGCATCATTATTGTAACGAGGACGTCAAATTAGGTAGCTGCTCCGGAAACTATTATCCTTCAGATTTCGGACTTGCTGCCATGACTGTGGTCTAGCAGAGCTTGTTTGCAGTTTGATTTCTTCTTCGGGATCCTACGCTACAAGCAATATGTATGGTAAACCCTAAAAGGTAGCCGAGATAATCATGCTCACTGGTTGCCAGCCCACAAATTGTATATAAAAGGTTGTACGGATGTTTTGACCTCTAATCCTTGTCGTTCGCGACGTTAGATTTCCTCATTTTACTACTGCCAACTCAATTTGGCTTTCAGAGCCAGGTTATATCAACATTGTTATGAGACTCATTCGCCTCCTGGCTATCAAGGCCGTTGTCGCCGTCCAGATGATTCATCTGGGCTGGGAGGCCACCAACGTTCCTCCCTCGGGCCTCACAGACATCATCTTTCCCATCGCCATGCCCAAAGCACCCCACGAGATGGGCTATTATTTCGAGCAAGCTGTTGCATTCCAGCACGCTCCCGAGAACCGGGTCATTTACACGGGTCTGCAGCCCAGACCTGACCGCAAGGGCAAAAGTATCGTTCATGCCACCTTTTCAAGCTTCTTCAACAACACTGCGACTGAGGACAAGCATTGTAGCTATGGTGCAGACGGTGGTCCAGGTGTGTCCTGCGCCATAGACGTTGAAGCAACATATAACACCTTATATCACCTACGAATTGATCGATTGGACCACACATATAACGGCACGCTCATAGACGCGTTTGATGCATCTAAGAGCTGGCACATCGGGTCGTTTACATTGCCAGCGAGTGTCAGCGGCATGAAAGGATATAATTGGGTGGGGTTCATGGAGTATTTTTGGACAAACCTGACTTACTGCCCAAAGTATCCTTACACGGCTGCCACATTTAAACCTCCCTTGACATCATTACCTGGGGTTAGGACTAAGCTATTTCCACCGTATCGAGACGTCCATTGCGAAAGAATGCCGTGGGCGATGAAAGAGCCAGTGCCTGGTACTTATGACATTACCATTAATCCAAGCAAAGCGCCTAAGAGCATTTAGCGTCTACGGAACAACTAGCAGCTTTAATACTAAGAGCTCTAGCTTCAAAGTATTTGTATATAAAATAGCTCCAGACAACGAAGATTAGGCTAGCTGTTCCATGAATTGGTTCATGGACTGTAGTGTGCCCACTCATGCGTTATAATATTGTGGAAATAGGCAACTTTATGTTAAAAGAAAGATTACTGGCTATGTAGATCGTGTCTCGGCCAGGAAGCCCCTGAGTCATGCCGGTTAGCATGATTAGCTAATGTATAGTAATTATAGCCATGACCTGAAATCTGAGTTATCCTTATAGAAAAAGACCTAAAGTTACTTTACTATGCGTAATGATAATAAAGATATACTCTTACTATATTATAAGCAATAAAGATATATTATTA
>JAPFUF010000035.1:0-40880 GCA_030780645.1 Aschersonia sp. MBC 508 | reverse complement strand
CCCCAATGCCCCGCTTCTCGAGCTGCATTCCCGAGCTCAATCAGCCAGCCAGCGCTCAACTACCACGTCTGGTGTAATAATCGTCTCTCCCTTCCCCAGGCCGGCCCAGAGCATTTGGGGCTGCTCTTCAACAACCACAGCCTCGCGCCCCTTCTCCTCTCGCGGCCTTCTTTCAGAGGCATCCTGAACCTCCCAGTTGTCCTCGTTTGTATCTCTACACGGCCGTGCTGCCATCAGTGACGAGCGTACCGGGCGTGCCGCAAGGAGCCGCAACTTGCATGTCGAAGGCCATGGCGCCATCCGCCGAACAGGAAGGCCACGACGCCCAGGTGAGAAGGGCCGAGAAGGAAGACGCAGCAGCAGACGATCTTTACCCCATGATAAAATGGAAGTACGACTTGTTCCTGTACCTGATGGGCAATCTGGTCGACTTGTTCTTTCGCGAGGTTGTCCCTCGAGGATCGTGGAAGGTTCCTCGATCAGGTCCGGTGCTGTTTGTGGCCGCACCGCATGCAAATCAGGTGAGCATGGATACATCTCGGCGCCCAGTCTCCTGCCAGCTCGAACTTGACCTAATCCGCTTCTCCTATTCGCCCAGTTCGTCGACGGTCTCATTCTCCAGCGAACCCTGAAGCAGCAAGCCGGCCGTCGCGTTTCGCAGCTCATCGCCCAGAAATCTGTCCACGGCTTCATAGGCTGGGCTTCGCGTCAAGTCAGCTCCGTTCCTGTCGGACGAGCGCAAGATGCCACCAAGGCCGCCCCGGGCACGCTGTATCTCCCCGACCCCGTCAACGATCCCACCCTGGCGCGCGGCATCGGCACCAATTTCGGCAACGAGGCCGGCCAGACCTCCGGCGTGCTATTTCTGCCCCCGGGCCCGAACACAGCCTCGGCGAGCAACGACATCGCCAAGATCATTGGGCCCGAGGAAATCCGCCTCAAGCGGCCGTTCAAGGGTAGGCTGGCGATGCAGCAGCTGACCGGCCGAGACGACATTGACGAGCACGGCAACTTCACCAACACCAACCTCAAGGGCCCGGCGCCCGGTTACGAGGGCACCAAATTCAAGGTGGCCCCGAACATCGACCAGACCAAGGTCTACGAAGCTGTCTTTTCACGACTGCGAAACGGAGGCTGTGTGGGCATCTTCCCCGAAGGCGGAAGCCATGATCGCACCGAGCTTCTCCCCATCAAGGCAGGCGTGGCGATCATGGCTCTCGGGACACTGGCCGAAGCCCCGGACTGCGGGCTCAAGATTGTGCCTGTGGGCATGAACTATTTCCACGCACACAAGTTCCGCAGCCGCGCCGTGGTCGAGTTCGGAACCCCCTTCGAGATTCCCTCTCACCTGGTGGACGCCTACAGAAACAACCAGCGAAGGGAAGCCATCGGACAGGTTCTGGACACGGTGTACCAGTCTCTCAGCGCCGTGACGGTCTCGGCACCTGACTACGACACGTTGATGGTGATCCAGGCGGCCAGGCGGCTGTACAACCCTACGGGCAAGAAGCTGCCCCTGCCCGTCGTGGTTGAGCTTAATAGGCGTCTGGCCATGGGCTACGAGCGCTACAAGGACGACGAGCGCATCACGTCCCTGTCGGCATCAGTCAAGAACTACAACTCGCAGCTGCGGTACCTGAATCTGAAAGACCACCAGGTCCAGTATGCCAGAATGTCCTTTCTCAAGGTTCTCTTCCTCTTCGTATACCGCTCCATCAAGCTGGCCTTGTTGATGTGCTGTACCGTGCCCGGGCTGCTCCTGTTCTCACCTGTCTTCGTGGCCACCAAAATCATCAGCATACAAAAGGCCAAGACGGCCTTGGCCGGCTCGACGGTCAAGGTGCGGGGCCGGGACGTGATGGCGACGTGGAAGATACTGGTGGCGATGGGTCTGGCGCCCACTGTCTACCACGTCTACTCCATCATCATCGTGTTCAAGATCTGGCAGGACCGCCTGTGGGGATACGTGCCCGTGTGGGTGCCGCTCTGGCTGGCCTACATTGGCATCTGGCCGGTCATGATTGGAATCACGTTTGCCGCCCTGCGGTTCGGCGAGGTGGGCATGGACATCTTCAAGTCGCTGAGGCCGCTGGTGCTATGCTTGATTCCCAGCTCCGACTTCAACATCCACACGCTGCGACTGCGACGGGCCGAGCTGAGCGCCCAGGTCACGGACCTCATCAACACGCTGGGCCCCGAGATGTTCCCCGACTTTGACAAGACGCGCCTGATACCGGACACGCCCAAGCTGGAGAGCGGCATCGGCGGTGCGCCGCCAGGCTTCCGGTCGCACCGGCGCAAGGACAGCGACCAGTCCAGCACCGGCGCCGACGAGACGCCGCCGATGCTGTCGCGCCGCAGCACCACGCAATCGAGCCGGGCGCTCCCGCGCAACGACTCGTTCAGCAACATTGGCCAGGTGGGCATCTTCTCGACGCGCCCGCCGTCCCGGTCCCGGAGCCGTTCGCGGTCGAGCAGCGCCGGCGGCGGGTTCGGCTCGGGCGCCTTCCCCCTCAGCGGCTTCACCACGCTCGACTCGGCCGAGGGATTCAACGAGGCCAGTCGCAAGATTCGGCAGGCCATGAAGGACCGCAGGAGAAAGTCGGACAAGCTCCAGGAGGCGGGTAACGGCGGCGGCGGCGACTACGATGACGAAGACAGCGAGGAGGAGGGATACGATGAAGCGAGAAAGAAGAATCTCTGAATGGGAGAGAATGGGCGCGTGAGTGTGCGAGTGTCTGTGCTGTGTATATAGGTATAGGTGGATTGGCTGCACTTGTTCCCTCTTTTCCTTTCTTTTCCTTTTTTTTTTGGGTTCAAACTGGTCAAGTCGAAAGAAGAGGGAATGATGGGCTGGTTGGCTTGGGGGTGAGTGTTTCTCTCCCGCCAATGTTTGCGTATGTGTGCGTGCGGTGTTGGATTGTACAACATCACCACGCGAGCGTCTGCTTGTTTCCTTTCTCGCTTTCCTCTCTCCACCTAGATGGCATTGGGTGAGGTGTACGCACGGGAATGGGAAAAAGGTAAAAGGAAAAGGAAAAGGAACAGGAAAGGAAGAGTACCTCTTGTAAGTGGGTGTAATTTAGCTCGCAAGCAAGAAGCGTCCTTGGGTTTTGCTGCCGCACGCAATTCTTCAATTTTTTCAATTTTTTTCAAATTTTTTGCGAGTCTCGTTCTCCCATATCGATCCCCTTTTCCCACTTGACCCGTGCGTTCCATCTCTTTCCCTCTCCTTAATCGGTCTCTCACGTAAATTGTCCAACCAGCTAAATTATCATCATGTTCGAAGCACTGTATTTGTGACTACGATTGTTGCAGCCTGCAGTGGTCAAAAAGAGGTTCCGAACAGCTGCCCAACTGGTACTGTTTAGCCTGCTCTGTGCAAGACGGCAACTACGTAGCCCCCCTCCCAGCCGGTCGCCGCGTCACCAAGCGTCGCGTTTGCGTCTGGCTGCGCTGCTCCTACAAACTTCGTGGTGCGTTAACGCCGAGCCGCCGCCGCCGCCGCCGCGTCGTGGGGAGGTCTGGAGGCGTTGAGCTTCTGCCGTCCACTAAGCTTCAGGGCCGTTTTTGCTGACCGGCTGCTGATGGCTTGCTGACAATACCAGCCAGCCCAGTGCGCTCCCGCATCTCCAGGAACAGCAGCCAGGAGCGAACACAATCGATGCCTGTACGTATTGCGCGGCGAGGCTCTTGAGATCGAGTTTTTCTCTGCACGCTGAACAATCCTGATACATAACTACTTAAGTAGATATTTTTAGTTTTCTCGCTGCTTGCCCACATGTTGAAAAAATCTGTCTGGCCGGTATTGCAATGAGTCGGTGGTCCAGACCATCGGTTCCGCGCATTGCTCAACTCAGCAACACGGACTTACACCCGCAGGACCGAAAGAAAAAAAAAAAAAAAGGTCGAAAAGCCCGTCTCGGAGTTACGCGGCGCGGCCCCCGTAAGCATAGCTTTGTCATTTCGAATCAAGCCCGGGCCATCGGCAAGCATGCAATCAAGCCGGAAAAGACGTAAATAAGCAGAGCGTAGAAAAACCTGCGACCAATTACCAGTCACGACTTTCAAAGAATTAAAAAGGGGCGGAACGACTGTCCCAAGAATCTATTTCAACCTGATTCGTCTTTGTTACAAACCTGACTCGGAATGAACCTTTTCTCCTCTGGCGCCCGTCGCGTGCTACGGAAAGAGAGCCCACTCGGGCAGAACGACTAAGCCGCTGTTTCGGACCCTATTCAAAGCCGACTTGGAGACGGGCCAGCCAGAACCCTTCCCTCCTGGCATCATGGGCCGCCCGCGAAACATGGCCGTGTCTTTCAAGTCGCTCGTCACGTCGGTGCTGGGCCCCAGGAAGGCTCCGGCTTCCAGCGAATTGTTCGACAAGCCCGACGGGGAGGACTGCCCGCAAGATTGCGAGAGCTGCACCGTGCGGTATCCGCGCAGCTTCAAAATCGACGAGGACGATGCCTTGTACGGCCACGTCAAGGGCTGGAGCACGCACGTGCTGGTCGGCACCGGCAAAACGGACTGGGTGCGCGATGTGGCCGACGAAAAGGGCAGCGTCATGCAGGCGATAAGTAAGGCGGATGCGCCAGCCAACGGGGTAAGTTCTCAGGGAGGAACCCAGGGCAGGTTGAAAGTTGACGAGCCGGAAGGGGGGAAAAAAATAAAGGGGACAGACAGCCTAACAAAGACACCAGAAACTCATGTTGTCCGCGTCGGATCTGCCAACGCCTCATGACACCCATGACTACAATGAGCCTACGACAGTTCTGCTGCTTCCGGCTTTCACCCTCGTGGAACATGTGCATCCACGAAATGTGCCCACACTCATCAGTGAAATCGTCAGCAAAGCTCCCACCAACGACTCGCCGCTGGCCGAAGTGTCGTTGCCGCCGTCCTTGCCCAGCATCGGGCAGGCTGCACCGGCACTGACCACGAGGGCGTGTCCGCACAATGCCGTCATTCTCATGTGCAGCCAACGGACTCGGGACGCCCGCTGTGGCCAGAGCGCACCGCTGCTGAAAAAGGAATTCGAGCGACATCTGCGGCCGCTCGGTCTGTATCGTGACATGCACGATGAGAGACCCGGTGGTGTGGGCATTTACTTCATCAGCCATGTAGGTGGCCACAAGTACTCGGCCAACGTCATGGTGTATCGGCGGCCAAATGCCTTCGGCCAGGATGACAAGAGCGCGACTGAAACGCAAGGGACAGATGTCGGGGCCGCTCAGTGCATATGGCTGGCCAGAGTCAAGCCCCAAGACTGTGAGAATTTGGTGAAATATACCGTCTTGAAGGGTCAAGTCGTCAAGCCGGAAAGCCAGTTGCGTGGAGGATTTGACAGGGTCAAGGGGTTGACGAGCTGGTAAACAGCTTTTGCTGGTATCAGGAGCATTTGTATGATGAACGGGTCAGCACAAGACGATAGAGCAAGCAATACATGACGAACGATAGAGAAAGCAATACATGACGATATGGAGCTGATGATTGGAGTCATGAATTACACGTCGGGCGATTCTGAGACGGGCCCACCCGAGTCAGAAACCGAACTCACGGAATATAGTGTTGATGACCATTGATGGAGACACGGGATGCAGAACGCAATCTCAATAATGGGCCCAATCAAATTCGGAGGAACGAACCGTACATGACCTCTTCATAGTCCTTCCGCTTGAGGCATAATGTATTTGGCGAGTAGTGTCGAGTAGACAGCCCTAAACCTAGACTGTCATCTGAAGCACCATCGGTTTGATCCGTCGACAGGGCCGCACGTGTGAACAGGTTGGCCATGTAACGTCGCACTATGTCAGCGACAGCAGTGGGTTGACCTTGATTGACGAACTCTTGCTCCCAGATCTGCAAGACGATGGTCGTGTTTTACCTCGGGCGGATTTAAATGCAAAGTCTATCCAGCGCACATTATGCTGCCAACGTCGAAACCCCTATTGACCGAACGAGGCTTGGCAGTTGTAGCCAGTCATGAAGAGAGAGGGAAAACTACCAGCTGAGCCGGAAACGGACTCGGAAGCGTCATCGCTTGACAGAGTCATCATCTGACGGAGTCAAGTCAGTTTCTGCTGAAGTTCGGCTCGCCTACGGAATTCAAAGACCGGACGACTTGGGCCAGGTGAGATGAGACGAGATCAAAAAGAGAAGACGACAGCAAGTCATGATGCGATCGATCGTAGTGATCTCAAGAGCACCATGACAAAAGCCATGAACTCGGGAAGGACCCTCGGCAGACATGAGCTCAATGGTTTTGGGTTGTTCAGCTGGCCCAGTACCCCCGGCAGCGCAAGAGCACGTGGGGACAGTCTGGTCGCGCCTGCCTTTCCCCAAGAAGTCTCTGCTGCCCTCCTGGGTCAGGTAGGTACAGTAGTTAGTCTTTACGCCAGCCTCGTGTCGGACTTGCGAAACATCACGACAGTCAAGCATAAAAGGAGCAACGGGAAACAAGTCAGCCCTGGCAAACAGATGCGCTCATCGAGCACATCACCCATCAGCCTTTCTTCCGGGCCAAGCTTTCTGGAACGTGGTCTGGAAAGAGCAGGCTCAGGACTAGGGCTGAACTTGGGGGCCGTCATGCCAGTCATCCCACGGGTTTTGCACCATCCGAGAGCTCCTGGACCCACAAATGACCACCACGTTCAAGTTTGATGTTCGAAGCACGTCTTCTTCTTCTTATCTCTTGCCCCGTTTCGACCTGGATCATGGCCGCACGAGGCTGTGGACTCGGCTGTCAACCCAGTCGAGCCTGACATGTTCCGCAGCCTCCCGCCCGCCCGCGAGGCCTTCATCCTCGGCCTCTGGTGGTCGTCGACGATCGAAGCAAACTGCATGCATGGTGGATCAAACCCGAGACGACTGGTGCTCAGAAGCAAGAAGAGCAACCATGCGGGCTCCGTGATGCGCGCACGATTTGCGCCGAAAAGAAGGATTCAGATCGACAAGACGTGCTGCGGCGGTTGAGCAAGTCATCATTTTCTGCCGGCAGGGCTCATGTCGAAGCCGCGCGCTTGCATGACGGGATCCGCAATGTTTGCGATTGTCATGAGCGGCCGGAGATCCCTATTTTTGTGCTTCTGCGTGCGGGTGAATCAAGCACGACTTAGACAGCGCTTGACTCTTGTCAATACCCTCTCGGAAGTCTCCTTTATGTCTCCTTTTCAGATGACATCGGCGAGTAACCCTAAGCGGATATACGCGTCCGGAAAGCAGCCATGAGATATAAATTCAACTCAATGTCCTTCGTTGTTATTTCCATTCAGTCCATCATCATCCCACACAAGTTCTTCATCTATTATACCCGGCTTTCCTAGTCTGTGACTAGTCAGTCTTATTCTATCTCATCTATTTCTCCAGAGCCGTGCTCCCTCCCAGACTTTACTCTATCTCACAATCAACTCCTCCAAGTGCCGGCCACTTTAATACCTGCAAGCTATCACTACTCCATTTTTTCAAATTTATAATCCGACTTTCGAGATGAGATTCACTCGAGCAATCGCCCTTGCCGTGGCCGCCTCGGTCCACCTGGCTTCGGCTTTTCCCGCCAATGAAGTTGTCCAAGTGCAAGAGGATTCAGTCGAAAGCCTGGAGGCCCGTGACGAGACCAGCGCCGACCTCAGCAAGGCCGTCACCGGCCCCGCGTCTTCTCTCTTCACCAACGTCGATGAGGTGAAGCTCGCAGGCGAGAAACGAGAGCCCGGCAAGAAGGGCAAGGCCGCCAAAACGCAGGCCGCCAAAACGCAGGCCGCCAAAACTGGCAAGGCGAAGAAGGGCAGGAAGGGCAAGGGCAAAGGTGGAAAGACCCGAAAGGCCAAGGCCGGCAAGAAGGGCAAGGGCAAGGGTGGAAAGACACGCAAAGCCAAGACGCAGAAGGCCAAGGTTAGGAAGGCCAAGACGGCAAAGACACAGAAGGCCAAGGCTGCCAAGGTCGGCCGTGCCCGTGTGGCCAGAGCCGCTGAGGCGTCCGACCTTGTCGCTCGATTCCTTGAGGAGCGCGACGCCGCCCCAGAGTACATCCTCGTAACGCGAAGCTTCGCCGCCGAAAGCGACGAGTTTGAGGACCAGAGCGCAGGCGAACTCATCCGCCGCGACGAAGAGGAGGCAGCCGAACCCGTCCAGGCCGTTGAGTTCGAGGCCTAAGCGTCTGTCGCGTGAGCCGCCCGCGTCAACGCAGGAGCTTTCCTTTTCAGTTTCCAGACTACGTTTGACTGAGGTCAAGAGAAGAGAGGAAGCCTTCACAACATGCTCGGAGCCAGGCCATCGAACTTTCAGATATGATTTTGTTACTGCCATCAGCGTTCAGTTGTCTGTTTCACTGCTACTTCTCGCCGGACTTGTAGATGGCTGGAGAGCGGGATCCCGCTGGCTGGGCCGTCCCAAGCAACTTATATAGCTCGTTGTTCTTTAGATAGATCGTTGACAGACACCAATCTCGACTTGACACCCCTTTACAAACAGGGCACCATAAGTCTTTTGTTTCCTCATCGCCGGTGTGTACGCCGTCTCTCTCTCTCTCTCTCTCTCTCTCTCTCTCTCTCTCTCTCTCTTTCTGTGTGTGTGCGTGTGACGTTATGACTTGGCCACACCGCATGTGGCAAGTATTTGTGGCCGCATCTGCGGCAGCCGCTTGTTGTATTCGTCGGCACGACGCACATCTTCTGAGCAGTCCAGCCTACGCGAACACAATGTTGGGGCCCCCTCCGCCACAGCGGGCAGCTCCTTGGTGCCTGCTGCGCGCGAGAACTTTAAAAACATGCCATGATGGTGCTATTTGACGAGTTGCCTTAAGGGCCTATATACGACTATAAATCTTCCCAATGTTCTCCCCATTACCGATCCGCTTCCACTGCCATGCAGCGAAATTGACGAAAAAAATTAAAAGTATTTACCAAAGTGTATCCAAAATGCTGCGATTTCCCTTTGGTCCCATGTTCGTGCAAATCATAACGCCAATGCCGCAGGGCCACCCAATCGCCCGGCCCGGCCCACCCGTGTTTTCCTTTCCTCCCCTCGTGGGTAATGTGTGATGCAGCTTCTAGCTTTCGTAGCAGCAGCGCAACAACAAGTTCCCCTCGTGTTCTGTCTGCCTGGGCCCTCGCGGCCCGAGTCTACCAAGATGCCAGAGTCGCCCTTGTGTGAGACGATGCCAGCCGCGCCGCCTCGCCTCCTTTGGCGTGAGACAGAGCTCATGCACCTACCCGTCTGCATCCTGTAGAATAGCCACGCCCTGCCCTTCGCATCGTCGCGGCGGCGGCGGCGGTGGTGGTGGTAGTGGCGGTCTCAGTCCACTATCGACCGCGAGGCCTCACTTGTGCTCGTGCCTGACGTGACACTCAGATCGCGCCTGACGCGGTGCACGATTTTCCAGATGCCGAATGACACGGCGGCCAGCAGCACGAACAGCACAATGATGATGATGGCAATGACGTGGTTTCGCTGGACCATTGTGTCTCGATTTGTGCGTGCGTGCGTGTGTGTGTGTGACGTTGCTCGCTTCCTCTCTCCCCTCGTTTGGACTAAGAATGAAATGTCGAGGTGTTTGAGGTAGCTAGTTCGCTGGGAAGGTGCCGATTTTCTCTTGTCTCTCGTCTTGTTCCTTTGATTCGCTTTGGTATAAAAAAAAAAGATCTTGGGAGATGACCCGATTGGAGCGAGTAAGCTGCGTATGTGATTGCGAAGCTCTGGAGTTGTGCCGTGGAGCCAACCGCGATTTGTATGTAGTATGGTATGGAAGTATCGGGAAGTGGTGTGGTTTGTGCAGAGTGCAGATGAACTGGCCCGGTGGTGCAAGGCGTTGTCTTTTTTTCTAACTCTTCCCCTCCTAGCCACAATAAAGGTTCTCTGCCCCCCTTGGACTTTTCAAAATTTCTTGAAACGATTTCTTTTTTTTTTTTTTTCCGATGACGGGGCGCGCGGTGCAGGTCCAAAAGCCCAGAGTATCTTCTTTTTTTTTCCCTAACAATGTACGGATCCCCCCGTTGTTTGGTATGGAGTGGGAGGGGATGGATATGAAGCGTCTCTGCTGTTAAAAAGAATATAACAATGTTCAAGCAAGTACGACAGCGCTCAGATAATGCCACAAGGAAGACCAAAGAGTTAAGATCAGGTTGAGCAGCTAGCTGGAATGCATTCGGAGAAAATAGTAGTGTCTTGTCCAACGTTGCGTCCAAAGGGGGAACGCTCTCTCTCGTCTTTTTGATATCTGGTTGCCCCGCCACCCGTTTTTCTTAAAGCCAGCTGAGTCAATAAAGGACATGGCTGGGGGGAGGGGTTCTAGGAGGTGCGGGTAGGGCAGGGGTGGTCCCGTCGCGCCCGCGCAAACCGGACCCCGCTTTTCCCTCCGTCTTTCCCAATCCAGCCCATTTCCTAACTACGGAAAATGCATTGTCCTTCATCGCCTGGCTTGTGACGAGCTGTCGTTTACGGACGAACCGTTTCCACGAGACTTGGCCACGCAGACAAAGTAGTGACGTTCAAAGACAGCGTGGTCACCTATGTGCCATGCTTTGTGGCCGCGTTTTCCGAGTCGGCCGGAATGTGCAGCAGACCGACAGGGAGGTCAAGTGGCTGGGAGACCGCCGCTGCACATGAGCCCAGTCCATCGCGGTGCGCACAACCAGGAAGGAAGCTTGCCCGTCTCGCAGAGGCAATGCGATGCACGGGGCTCAGTCACGCCTTGTGCTAGCTCGCCACCGTGACTTTGTATAGCGCGAAAGAAAAAGGAAAGAAGAAAAGAAAAGAAAAGAAAAAAAATCAGAGAAAAAAGAATAGAAAAGAAAAACACGACGCTTCTGGGTTATGTGCCGCAGTGCTGGCCTGTGGGCGCAAGGGCTGCTCGCGGTCTGCTTCATTCAGTCGCGCCTCTGCCATTTGTGGTCGTCGTCGTCACGGTGCAGAGAAAAGCCGGGAGGCTCGCTTCGGGTGGGTTCCTCCATGCTGCGGATGCCTGTTCAGAATTCGACATACCGCATGGGCCGAGATCAGGACATACTCCGTAACTGATGCCGATGCTCAACCAAAAAATGTGGCGAGAACTCCGTACGTATGGCAGAATCCGTTGACCTTGGTAACAATCACATGGCTTGGAAAATCCCCAGGCGCCGCGAGCAGATACCATTGCTGCATTCATCGCAGGAAGCGCCGACGTGTACTTTATGGAAACCATCTCTCATATGCAACCGCAGCCATAGAATCAGCGAGTCCTCGTCTTCCTGTGACGCCCAGAACTATATATGCTCTCAGCCATGTCTATCCCTGAACCGGAATCCAAGAGAGGGGCGTCTCTTTTGCCCAGTTTCAAGAACCCGTGGCCGCTGTGACTCTGCCCGACTTGTTTCATCTCCCGCTATGACCTGTTCTCCCCTCGGCTCGCGGCATGCCCTTCGTGAGCAGCATGCACTGTTCACAGCGGACCTGGCGGCTGCCACGTGAGCCTCTTTGCTGTTCGTTGTTCGCCCGCGCGATGCCCTTCGAGATGCATCCGACATTGCACGGCTCTGTACTGTGTCAAGCTCGAAATGTCCCCTTGAGCCTTGGCTTTGTTCACCCCTCGCAAGCAAAAGCACAGCGACTCGGAAAGACGCGATGGAAGATAATGGGAGACGCAAGGGGGGAAGGAAAAGAAAAGAAAAGAAGATCAAAAGAACCCTGACTCAAGTCGACACCATCCGTATGATCGCGCCCAAGACTAGGAAATTCATGACCAGCGAAATCCGGCTCCCAGGCATCCTCCGTCGTAATGCACCTCTCGTTCCAGCTGCCTTGCTCTAAACTTTCTGTGCGCAACGTCACGATGACTTTGCGTCTCCCCCCTTGACGATCTTGATATGTCGTTCGTAGTATTCCAGCATCTGTTGTCACAGCCATGCGAGTCAGCGATCCGATGCGTTCGTCCCCGCCCCAGCTTCACACATCTCACGGACCTCACCTTTTGTGGACATTTCTTGTAGACGACAGACGTATCGTGCCTCGTCTTGTGACCGTTTTTCCAATCGAGGTACACGACCAGCTTTTTGCCGCCCTCGTCTTCACACGCATCGATCGCCTCAATCTCTTCTTCCCATGAGCCGGCCGGTGGTGCCCATGACTTCGTCGAAGACGACGCGGGAGGAGTCGTTTCCGCCGGATGTGTGCCGTTCTTTCGCGCTCGCTTTGATGGGCCTGCGCCGGCGTTTGATCCTCCTCGACCCCTCTTTTTGCCCCGTGCTGCCTTTTCCGTCTGTTCAAATATGCTCTGTCGTCCACCGAGCCTCTCGTAGTAGTCATTCAGGATATCCTGCGCAGACTCCCTGCAATGAGATTTCTCAGTATTGGAGGCTGAGGCTGCGATGGAAGCGCTTATACTCACTCCAGATTGGCCTCGGGCTCCCATGTCAGGTCTTTCTTGGATTCCCAGCCCTCCCATTTGACTTGGAATTTCAATGAACCCTGAGCAGGTTAAATCAGCACCTGACCACATCTCTTTCTGACAGCGGTCGACTACCGCCTGGGAAGCAAGCATGCTCACATCTTCGTCAACCATGTGGTTTTTGATGGCCTCGACAATGTACCTTCAACTGCTGTCAGCCAGCACGCACAAGCAACAACGTAAGCCGGCTGGGATCGTACACATCCTCCTCCAAGTCGTCATCGCCTTCAGAGCCGAGGTCATCTTCCTCGTCGCCACTTTCGTCGTGGTTCTGGACGACTGGCTCGTCGTCCGTCGCTGCGTCATTCGTGGCGGATCGCGAACGACGCGAAGGTCGCGCCGAGCCCACTTGCGGCTCGGAATCTGACGAGTCGTCATCACTGAGGGCTGTCGCTGGTCCATCAGCAAACTGTCCCGAGGGCACCTGCGTCGTCGTGTGGGCTCAACGGCATTCTGGCAGCGTTTCGCGACCAACCCTGGCAGTTGATTTTGCGGTCGACGGTAGACAGAAGTCACGGTCCGGCTGCGCGCGCATGACGTGCACCACTCGCTACGCACGTACCTGGTGGCATCTCGGCGAATCGGTCGTGGATGTCCAATAGCAAATTATAAGACTGCTGCTGCTGCTTTGGTGATCCTGCGATCTTGAAGAGCTTTGCTCCGTAGCTTGTTGCTCGTTTGCACGGTGAGCACGCACCTACGCGCTCGTGGCTTTTGAACTGTGGGGCTTGCAAGAACGCGTCTGGGCGGCCCATGAATAGCTTTCTAATCTAAAGTACGGACGGAGTACGTCACGTGCGCCAGTGCCGCTCCTTCAGAACATGATTCTGGATGTTTGTTTCGAGGCCGGTTGGATGCTTCGACATCAAGACCGCCATAGGCCTTCCTGGCCAGGGATGCACCCCAACCTTGGCTAGCCAGCGTCGATATCGACACAAACAGGACCAACAGCAGTCGCTGGCTTGCCGTTCACATTTTGCGTCTCTTAGGCTAGATTGATGTGGCTTTTGCATAGCGCGCGAGACAATTGGGGATTCACTGATGGCGGTTTGCAAATTGCTTCCCAGATTTTCGATTCCCATTCAGATTTTATCAGGTCGCGGTCAGCAATGCCATCGTGCCGAATCTGACTTAACAACGGCTCCGTCGCCGCACGCGAGCCCGTAGTTGTCGACATTATCTGGAGCAAAAGAGCTCCTTGGATTGAGGTGTGTGGTCAATGAGCGGGCCAAGATTCTTTTGAAGTCGTATTGGTGAGCGGCTGATTTTGTCATCTGTGGCAATACATCGCTCGTTGACATGTTTCCCTCTTCATATGTCATGTCGGAGGAAACAGTCATGACAGACGAGGCTGCCTTTGGATGCCCCTGGCCGATTTTCCCACGTGCAGATGACGCTTGGCACAGGAGGAATCTTTGGGTGACGAGAAAAACCCGAGAGAGTATATTGCCCTCGTACGATATGCTTGGCATAGTAACTTCAAGTTAAGAAAACATCTACTTGTGAGCACGTTTACAGATAGCTGAACCCACGCAGCGTCCCGGAGATTCGCGAGAGCGCGCCGGCTTACCGCGTCACATGGCGCGGAACCGTCACTTCTCGACATGTGCTGGAGTTCCAGTCTTCACCTGTGGCTTTCAAACCGTCAAAGGCGGCAAAGTCGTACTGACAACGCCAGCGAGCTGACGCGCAAGATCACCGCCCACCGTGATAGCCGAAGTGGTCTCGCACGATCGCTGAACTCTGAAGTTTACTTCTCGGCACAATGTCAGAGTTAATCACTGATTACCCAAAATAAATGTCAGCCAGCACGAGAAGCCCAGTCGAGTAATCTTGGGGCCGCTGAGGCACCCTTTCATGCTCCGGCTCTTTGCGGAAAGTTTCGGCAAGATGCTTCATGCCGCGAAAGTCTCCATGTCAGAAACAACAGAAATGCTCAGGGTAGGTCAGTCGCCACTGTCGCACCAATAACCGCTTATAGTTTCCCTGAGACTCGTCTAGGAACAAACACAACGTTGCACGAAGTGCTCGGTCGTTCCTAGCTGAGTAACATATCCACCAGCGTAGTTCGCCTGTATCTGTTGGGAGGCCACTATGGAGCACTGGGATGGCTTTCGAGAAGTGATCGGTCCAACGAGTTTGGTCCGATTAGGGTGGCTGACAGGACCGAATGCCGACTCCTCCGAGCGGGACGGGACCGGTTTGCACTGACAGGACCATGAATCCATCATATCCATGGGTATGTCTGGCCAAGACTAGTGCTTGAGTCACGGTCTAGATGGTGATTTTGGGTGCCCTTGTTGCACTGCCACCAAGCCACAAAGGATCAGCTGAGCAGGCCCTGAAGGTGGCAGGCGCTGGACTTGATCGGCTTGAGGCGTTCTTGAGCACACCCAGCTGACTGTAGAGAGCTATTGCTATAATCACTCCGGGACTGACTTACGAACACTGCAAGACCCGAGTTTCTTCGATTCTCCGAAGCCGCTGATCGCATTTGGGGATCATCGTTACTGTTGTGTGGGTTTCTGGATCTTCAAGAATTGGGTTTCATCAATTAATGAGGTCGAAATCACTCGCTGGTGTCAGCAGACTTCAGGATAGGGAGACATGCCCCAGACGAGGCCAAAGCTGCAGGCAGCCAATTCTGCAGGGGCGAGCAGACGCTTACAGCTTCATTGGCGAGCCACGTAACATTGCGTCCTGAAGGATCCTAGATGCAGGATCCGGAGGCCCGGGGTGTCAAAGTCAGGGATACGCCCGGAACCCCCCATGACGACAATAGAAGCCATGTTCTTCGAGGACAAGAACAAGTATAAAACCCAACATGTTCGGCGTAATGATGATAGCCATATTGCTTTCCATGGATACCAAAGTCCACCGGTCTCCTGGGCAGGCGAATTGGACTTGACAACTTTTCTTCGTCGTTCTCCTCGTTTCCAGTCTGGCCTTTCCGTTCTACCATGAGAAATTCACTGCTCCTTGCCGTGGCCCACGCGGGCTTAGTCTTTGCCGGCCCGACCAGGCCTTATGGACGACAGCGGCAACCGCACAACATGCCAGTGGTCAAGACGACAATCACAGGAGATGGCCAGTTGATTGACTGGGTGCCCGTCGACGCGCAAGTCCAAGGTGCTGCAATTGCATCGCCCCCTCCGCCTTCGATGCTCAAGCGCTCGCCCACGGTCCAAGACACGGCCCTCGTGGACGCCGTCCGGCCCAAAGATCGGGGCCCCGCCGGCACGGTTCCGATCCCCCGTGCCAGCGGCCGCGGCCCCACCATGCCGATGAAGCAGTTCCCAGACGCCAACAATCAGACCGTTACAGCCTTCTCCCATTATGGCGAGCATCTGTGGGCCCACACGGGCCAAGAAGTGCTAAACCACGGCGCAAATGCCAAGTTTAGCCTCTTCAAGGCCTTTATCGAGCAGCCCTCCGACTTCAGCCTCCTCCAAGTCGGTGTGTGGCGCCACAGCGCAGCCCATGCCGGGACCGGCCCCAGAAAGCAGACCGTTGAGGCCGGCTGGATCAACTTCCCGAACCAAGGCAGCCTTCCCCATCTGTTTACCTTCTTCACCGCCAACGGGTATGAAAGATACGGCGACAATGTGTGCAGCTGGAACCGAGATTTCAAGGGCTGGGTGCAGGTCGACCGTGATCTCTTCCCCGGCGTTGCTTTCCTGTCCCTGTCCACCATTGGCGGCGGCGCCAAAGCCGAGGCCGACATTGGGTACATATACTACGAGGGCAATTGGTGGCTGACCGTCTTGGGCAGATGGGTCGGGTATTACCCCGGAACGCTGTTCTCAGCTGGCGGCGTCAATCCCAACGATACTCTCAACTCGAATGCGGATCACATCAGCTTTTTCGGCGAAGTCTTCAATAGCGAAAATGAGCAGACCAAGACGGACATGGGAAGCGGCGAGTTCCCCGAGAAGGGCCTCGGCAATGCCGCCTATCTGCGCAATATTGTCTACTACAGCGTTGACGACGATCGGGCTGTGGACTACGACGGCTCTGCGCAGATAATCGTGAGCGACCAGGATCGGTATCGTCTCAAGACTTCTTTCAAGTCTGGCACCGACTGGGGGAGCTACTTCTACCTCGGAGGGCCCGGGGCGGGTGGTGTTGTTGGTGGCTGAATCTGGACATGCAAGGTTCCATACAGATTGGGCTGCGTGGCATATGTTGATTGGATTTTTCTCCTTCTATTTCTCTCCATTGCGCTACTTGCCCTTTGCACGTGGTCCTCGCTGCACACGGTCTTCGGTTTCGTGCCCCAGCTCGGTTGTATGCGCTTTTTGTCCATGAATTGCAGATTCTGGGCGAGCATTTAATTGCCCTTTCATTTGCAGCTTCAAAGAGAGGACAGCACTGACTGGACCAACCTGATTAAAGGGACAATGGAAAATCGATGTGTCCAACAACTGTATCTTGCGACTTTGTCTGCTTCTGCACAAGGTGACAACTTGGACCAATGATAGCCCCGTCCGTGATTCGTGAAGCTTGTGCTGTGATTGCAAAATCTTGACTTGAACCAGTGATCAACCTGGACAATGCGTCAGGACTGGCTTGACGAACATGTGCATTGCAGTCATCTCTGGCCAACTTCCTCTTCGACACAGATGCCAAGGCCCCGGAGCGGGGGCGCATAATGGCAAGTGTTAGATTTGGGCTCATGTCCGTTGATTTTGTTTCGTAAAAGAAAAATATCAGGATGATTACATCATATGCTTCCGTAGCAGCAGGCTCACGTCAGAGCACCTCATTCGGTACACTAGGGGCTCGGCCTGCCGCATCATTATCCATCAGCCGCACATGCTCGGGATTAAGATGTCGGATCGAGAGTCATTCCAGATTCTGCGAAAATCGACGCTCGGCCGCTTGTGAGGACCAACAGGCTCAAGACTGGCGAAAGAAGGGAAAGTGGCAGAGGTGCGCTTCTCAGAATGCCGCAATTGCAAGGCTATGGGCTTGAGGGTTTGGGTGGGGGCGGGAATCCTGCGTGCATTGTGATTGTCCTTTCCCCCCTCCGTGCACCGTCAGATTGCCCCTTGCCGTTATTATGTGTGATGCAAACTGCGCCTGCCGTTCTGAGCAGCAATTCCGCGCCTTCGTGTTGCTTGGGGGCCGAGGAAAGAGCCTGGTTCGTCCAATGTTTCCCCATTCCGGTTAACCACGTGGAGCGCAGCAGGCACGACGCACGCTAGACCGCAAATGCGCTCTGCAGCCGCGCCATGCCCGCTCAGCACCAGATTCCATGTAATTTATGGGGGCCACATCGTACAAAGTACACAAGTACTTCTCGTGGCTCCTCGTGGCTCCTTGTCAGGTCTGCCTTTATGGCCTCGCGTTCACCGGCGCGCGGAAGTACGCAAGTGCCTGCCATGTGGAGACAAGTGCGTTTATACGCAGACGTCAGTCTGCCGCTTGTCGCGAGGCTCGGGCCCATGATCATGCCATCACCGCTCGTCTCTGTCGTACCTGGCCAACCGGAGAGCCAGCAGGGGGGGGACGTTGGCACGCGCTGAGGCAGGTACGGCCCCTGTGCATGCCCACGCCAACACCAACGCCATTGTCGGCCATTGATCCCCATCCCCGTCTGGTTCCACCCCTGGGAGCTTCATTCATTTTTGGGACAACGGAAAGGAGATTCGACCATCCATGTTTGCTATCTCACTGGTCTTCGCTAGTAAGCACTCCACAAGACCAGCCGTTTCTTGTTCCCCATGGCCGCTTAAATCTTGGTTTCGCTTCGCTTCCAGACCTAGTTCAGGTAGGTAGATAAACGTGATCAATCATTGTCTCTCTCCGCACACTCGTCAAGTGCTTCCTTCCCAGATGCTCTCGGATTTCTCGTAGGCAGTCAACCCTTGATCTTTCCTCAAATCTACCGGGAGAGGCAGGCCAAATCCATCCATCTATCGAGAAATGAAACGCTGATCTGGCCATCAACTACCTTATGTATGCCCGGACCGATGCTGAGTCAACACTCGTTCTGCTTCGCTCTCGTCTCCGAAGGGGATCCTGACTTCGCCTATGATGACGGATCTTGTGGTCGGTGAATCTCAGAACACTTCTACGAAGTTAAGCGCTCCAAAAGATAGAAGCTGCCCTTTCTGTGGAAACGCTTTCACTTCCTCCTCGCTCGGGAGGCATCTCGATTCTTACGTTCGAAACAAAAATCCAAAAGCTCCCGATGGTATACACGACGTCCAAGAGATTCGTAAAATTCGGAGCGGTATTACTAGAAGACTACAAAAGGGGTCAAAAGATGAACTCAAACATCCACTTCTCGTTTCCAAGTCAAGGTCAAGGTCGAAGGCTAGGCGAAAAGTATCATCGCAGAACAGCTATGCGCCGCAGGCATCCGTGGCCCAGGCCGTAAGCAAAACTCCCAACAAATCAAGCAGTTGCAATCAACTCTCGCAACCTCATGCTACCGACACTACCCGCAACAACACGTCAAAAGTCCCGGCACAACATGACACAAAGTACATGATCACAGACATTCCATTGAGTCAAAACGGTGGCGAGACACGGACCCAGCAAGAGCATAACATCGACGACAGGCGACGATTAGTTGAAGCCCTCGACATAGCTCGAGATGCGGACGTTGCTCTCAGAAAAGCTCTGGGCCTCTCAGAACACAATGTGTGAGTTGAGATTCTTGCTTCGCTGTTATTCACTGCCAAGCTTTTCGCTGAACGTGGCCCAGACCGTATGCAGACAACAAAGCTATGCCATTCGAATTTGATCCTCTTTCTCTCGACTTTCCTGCGCTCACGCTGCGTTGCCTGGAGCCGCCTCCGACCCTCTTTTCCTCAACGCAATACCCGACACCAGTGTCTTGGGCTGTCCATCCACCGGGCGACCGGGAATTATATGCCTTACGCGAGTGCTTCAATAGGCGGTTTGGAGCACGCCATGCTAAGCATACAGCGTTGGCGGCCGATGACTCGGAGACTGTGTCAGAATTTTCGGCAAACAAGCCTGACAATGATGGTAGCGGAGCGACAGAGTCGGGACAGGGCTCAGAGATGCTCGTGACCACGATGGAGCGGCATTTGCAATCTGCGTATGCCGCATGGGCAGCCTTGCCGACCCAGAAACGGCAGGATCTCTGGGTTCTAGAACTTGCTCGGGAAGCCGGCAGAAGACAAAAGGAACTCGACAACTTGATGCAAGAGCGAAATCGAATGAAGCAGGAAATTGCAGGTCTTCGAGTACAAATCAATAAGTCGAATCATGCTCAGCAACGCGAGGAATCACAATCATCGGCATCGACCGCAATGCCTATCGATCTAGATCTCATTGCCCAAGACTACAAGCAGGGTGCGAAAGAAGGTGCTGGTCTGGAAGTGGATCTGAAGAATTCATGCTCCGGTGTAAATGCAATGGCTGCGAACTTCATCAGGAGGTGGGATGATGTCACTAAAACCGTTCATATGTCGGCTGGTGCAGTGGCTTCTCATAAGGAACGACAACAGATAGGTCAACTTGCAGACAAATGCACAAATCTGTCGAAATCTCAATATCAGGTGCCGTCACAAAACTCGCCGCAAGCCCATCAACAGTGGGAGGGACAGCAAGCGATACGGCGCAACTCGGGCAACACACAGCAGGGTCAAGTGAGCCTCACGCGGTCAATGAGCGACACGACCGAGGTTGACGAGCCATCAGCAATCGTCACGGGAGCGACCGAGTCACTTGCATCTGGGGAAGCAGTAAGCGATCAGGATGCTGATGCCGAAACAGAAGACGAGGCTTGTTTCTCAACCCTGATATCGCCGAAAAAACAGGGGCAAGGCAGATTGCAACAATCTGCCCCGCATGATCTCCCAAGAACACACAACTTCGTGCATCAGCAGCTTACCGGCTCGAGCATGACCTTCATGACCCCAAGCGGAGTGACGGGCACGGTCGCGACACCAGCCATGGCAATCTGCAGTGGGCTGTCGAGCGTACAAATGGCCTTGGCGGATAGTCAGTTGCAAGATGGTGGTATGAGCATGATGAATCAGGTCCCCGAAAGCACGTTGTACATGAGCGGCGGACTATGAATGTAACGAGGTCGACGCCTCAGTGCTTATGGGAGCGGATCATCTTTTCATTGCCATCTTTGCGATGATGCTAGAGTTCTTGTATACAAATGCCTAAATGGTGTGTCGAGAGATCAAATTATGACATCTACCTGCGCAGACTACATCTGCTCTCCCGAATATCTGGTTCTTAGCGTCATGGAGACTCTTGCATGACAGGAGGTTGGTGACCAGTGAGTTCTTCACGTTCGCGTCATTTCTTTCTTTTCGTGAGATTATCAATCTTCAAGCACAAGAGGCAGATCTGTACAAAGCGTGAGTCACACTATGCGATGCGCCACACGGCTGGAGGTTATGTCTTCATGGATTGCGGGCTCTTGGGGTCACGGTGATGTCCACTTGACCTGACCAGCTTAGGTCTCGGCCGACAGCAACAAGAGAAGTTCTTCTCCGGGACCCGGAGTGGACAGACAGAGAAGCAGAGGGAGGCGTAATGTAGACCAAAATACATACATGCTAACTTCCAAGCATTGATGGCCGATGCCATATCGATACACATATCTATCTTTGTGCTTCTTTTATACATTGATTGTACAATCTTCACGTCTCCTGCTGCCTCTAGAGCTTCAGCTGCTTTATGCGCTGTTCAATCCTGCGGACGGTGGGCCGAGGCACTTTCAGCCGATGGGCCAAGATGAGAGCGCCTGTCAAAACCGCCAGGCTGCCGGCCTGATGGGCTGCAGCCAGAGGCACGGGTACCATATAAATCAGCGTGCTAATGCCGAGTGCGACCTGCATGCAGACGAGGTGGACCAGCCCCGTAGCACCCTTCTTCGCGCTCTTGGGCAACGCGGCGGCCACACGGCCTGTGCGGGAGTAGGCAAACATGGACAGTATGGCGCAAAAGGTGGAAACGGCCAGGATACGATGGTCCAGTTGGACGGTGCTCGGATTCTCGAGCATGTTGCGCCACCACAGGTCAGAGCCGTCCTCCTTCCGACAGTAGAATCTGCTCCACAGCTCGGAGCTGGGCGGAGTGAAACCAAGTCCCATCTTAGGGAATTCGTTGTATATGAGGCCGGCATCGAGGCCAGCAACGAGTGCGCCGGACATGATGGTAACAAAAACCAGTGAGGTCACGGCAAAGGCGGACCGGCGGAAGACAGTCAAAGCAGGGTTCTTGAGGGCTTGTATCGTGCTCATGGCAGCCTTCGGATCGGCAAGAAATCGATGTGTCCGCAGGATGGACAGGCCTGTCAACAGCATCCACGAATAGCACACGAATGCTGTAGATAGATGCGCAGTGAGGCGGTACTGCGACACGCGTGGGTGCGAGCCGGGGGCGAATAAATCGTCCTTGAGGCCAGACTTGACCATCCACCAGCCAATGACACCCTGAAAACCGATGAGAGCGGAGATTCCCAGCAGGTTGAAGGCCATTTTTGTTGTGACCCGTCGACGCGCGATTAGATATACCGTCGGCAGGACGAAGGATATGCCAATGAACCGGCCCCATACGCGGTGTGCCCATTCCATAAAGTAAATCTTTTTGAACTCGTCGAGGGTCATATGCGGATTGAGGAGCTTGAATTCGGGTGAGGCGCGGTACTTCTCAAACTCGGATTCCCAATCGGCTTGGGACATTGGTGGCAACGACCCCGTCACGGGACGCCATTCTGTGATGCTCAGGCTGCGCCCAAAACATTAGCAACTCGATCGACATGCGCTATAGCTGACGTAATGAAGGATCGAGAGCGTACCCGGATTCTGTCAACCTGGTCAGGCCACCCCAGACAACGATACCAAAGACACTGGCAGCACTGCCAATCAGCCAATACGCCACACTCTTTGGATTTGTTCTAGGTGGCACGCCCTGAGCCAGCTGCTGTGCCTGAGAGACCGATGCCGAACGTGAGGAAAGGCGATCAGCCATGCTGCCCAGTGGTGAGGCTGGCCTCGCAGCCGCAGAACTTTGACGTTGGATGACATTGACAATGCGCGAGGCAAGTCGTGGCGGCGAAGGGATCTGTCGGAGGCACTGATTGCATACGAAGAATCTGGGTGCAGCCTGCAGAGTTGCTCTTCGAAGACCGGGAGCGAAGACTGGCAATGCCATCGCGAAAGCTGAGAGGGTTTTCACCCAAGATGTCGTGGAGTCAGGACTGGGAGGATCCTGCGCGTAGCTTCGGTCTTTTCGAGGAAACGAGAATCGAAACCGGGACCCTTTAAAGAAACCGAGAGTGGGGTGGATCGCTGCAATAAGAATGTCCTGATAGGCGGGGGCAGTGGCGCCCGGGCCCGCTGTGGTGCAGCTCGTCTTGACCGCCAAGATTTTAAGATCGGCAGAAAAAAAAAAGGCATGAACGCCTTTGTCGTGTGGGTAGTGACAAATTTGTGTGGAAGAGTTACACCATAACGACCATGCCGGGAAGACAAGCGCACGGTCAGTCGCTCGCAGCGGCGCCCAAGGATAAGGCCGGCGGTAAAAAAGGGTCCAAGGCTCGGTCGCAGAAAAACGCCCTGAATGCCTTTGGCATTGCCGAGGACCTTTACCCCTCAAGAGTCAAGAAGACGCCGCGAGTTCGCGAGCTCGATGCCGAGATAGAGAGAAAACATGCAAGAAATGACGACGAAGAGGAGGATGGGGAGGCTGACGAAGAAGAGCAACCCAGGAAGAAACGAGCGCGTCCCACTATCACAGGGGACGGCGCGGGCGAAGATGGCAGCGACAGCGAAGGCAATGAATGGCGGCTGGGAGGTCTGAAGGAAGACGACGAAGACTCGGAAATTGAAAGCGATGACGCGTTCGGTGACAGTGACAACGAAAAATTCCAGGAATACTCATTTCGAGGGAGCAAGTCCAAACCAGTAAGACGATGATGAATTTTTTCAAGAAGGGATTTGGCCCGATGTTAATGCAAATTTAGAACGAGGCAGAGGACAGTGAAGATGATTCAGATGACGACCAGGGCGAGACATTGGGCGAAGACGCCATTGACCTGGCAACAGCCCTCGACCAGTGGGAAGAGGAGTCAGACGACGAGCAAGTGGCAGACGAGGAAACTGATTTGGAAGATTCCGGCGATGACAATAGCGACTCGGCAGGGACCGATAGTGACGATGACTCCTCACAAAATGACGACTCAGACGAAGAAGTTCAAGCCGATCCGGAGACACTAGGTGCACTCCAAGCCCTCGTCTCACAATACGGTGGCGAGGAGCAGAGCAAGGGCAGGTTACGAGCCGGACAGAAGTTGTCTTTGAAAGACTTGGGCTTGTCGAACATACAAGATCCGCTCATCAAGAAGTCGGTGAAGCTTATGACCAAGGAGGCCCGAGAGAAGCGGCCAGGCGTTGCGCAGAAGCTGGCAGTGCCGCTCTCAAGACGTGAACAAGGTCGGCTGGATCGGAGCGCAGCTTTTGACAAGACAAAGGAGACGCTAGACCGCTGGCAAGAGACTGTCAAGCAGAATCGGAGAGCCGAGCACCTTGTGTTTCCCCTCCCACAGAATTCTGCCAGTGCTGGCCTTGACACCTCAGAAATTCAGCCCCTGACGGCGGGCACCAACGAGCTGGAAACCACCATCCTGTCCATCATGGAGCAAAGCGGGCTGTCGCTCAAGAAAGAGGCCAAGCCCAGAGCCAAGGAGTATGACGAGGACGGCAACGAGCTGACGCGCAAAGAAATCCTGATAAGGAAACGCATGGAGCGGGAATTGAATTCGCGAGAAGCCAAGCGCGCCAAACGCATCAAGAAAATCAAGAGCAAGGCCTACCACAGAGTGCATCGCAAGCAACGCGAGCGCGTCGAACGGGCCGAACAGGAAGCTGCGGATGAGGTCGACTCGGAAGCAGAAAGAGAAGCGCAGGACCGGCGCCGCGCTCTGGAGCGAGTCGGACAGCGCCACAAGGAGAGCAAATGGGCCAAGATGGGTTCGAAGAACAAACGAGCCGTGTGGGACGAGGAATTTCGCGCTGGGCTGACAGAAATGGCCCGCAAGGACGAGGAACTGCGGCGCAGGAAGGAAGGCAAGAGAACAGCTGCCTCGGATGACGAGACGAGCAGCTCAGGCAGCGACTCTGACGATGAAGAGAATGGTCAGGCCGGCGCTGCCGCTTCCATCCGTCGCCAACTGGAGCAGCTCGACCAGGAAGACGACGATGACGAGCCTCAGTATAACCTCATGAAGATGAAGTTTATGCAAAAGGCCGAAGCGGCAAAGAAGCAGGCGAACGATGACATGATCCGACAGATTCGCCGCCATCTTGATGGCGAGGACGACGACAGCGCAGCCGAGGGTGAGGAGCAGGGACCATCAGCGTCTGATCAAGGCCAAGTCGGGCGGCGAAGCTACGGCACAGCAGCAGCAAAGCCTCCGTTTTCCACGCAGAGCCACCGAGCCTCCCGCAAGAACGACAAGGAGGACGCCGACGACAGTGACAACGACGTCAACATCATCACCAAATCGACTCTGGACACTGCCGCTGCAGCTCGGCCATCCTCGTCGTCTACGGGAGGAGCTTGGTCCACGATGAGAAGCACCAACAACACCCCTTCCGCCCCCGCCAGCGCGGAACCTCGCAAGCGCAGTAGGAAAGCAGTCTTCAGCAGCGGGACCGCTTCGGCTGTCATGCCTCTCGTCGCCGCATCGTCGCCGCATTCCCATCCCAAGCCAATGAGAAAAGCGGCGGCGGCAGCTACAACAACTCCAAACGTCACCAGCAGCGATGCAGATGATGCCATGAGTTCCGACTACTCCGATACCGAAGAGGGCCATCCCAACCAAGCGAACGCATCATCGTCATCGACATCGTACCCCTTTGCCATTAGGGATCAAGACATGCTCTCGCGCGCCTTTGCCGACGACAACGCCACCACAGCCGCCGAGTTCGCCCTCGAAAAGGCCCAGATCGCCCAACAGGACGACGACCAGGTCGTCGACAACACCCTGCCCGGGTGGGGGTCCTGGGTCGGCGAAGGGGTGAGCAAGCGCGAACAGAGGCGCCACCAGGGCCGTTTTCTCGTCACCGTCGAGGGCGTCAAGAAGAAGGAGCACAGGAGGGACGCTAAACTCGACAGGGTCATCATCAACGAGAAACGCATCAAAAAGGTAAGAGCCTTGTGACGAAGCCAAAATAAACCCACATGGGCCGAGGGAGAGAATTGAAAAAAAAAAAAACATCCCCCAAAAAAGAAGAGAAAGAGAGAAAGAAAGCTGACTCAGATTGACTAGAATGACCGCTATCTTGCTTCCCAGCTGCCGCACATTTTCGAGTCGAAGCAGCAATATGAACGATCGCTCAGAATGCCCGTCGGACCAGAATGGATGACAAAGGAGACATTCCAGGACAGTACGAAGCCGAGAGTGCTCATGAAGCAAGGCGTCATCACACCCATTTCAAAACCTACGGCGTAAGCGCGCACTCAGTGACTGCAGCGCTGGGCAGCGGTGTTCGTGAGCTGCGTGGGATGCAGGAACACAGTGGGTTAGTCGGGCAAAAGCACTTGAATAGCGTGAGATGATGCAATATTGGTCAAATTTCTTGACTCTTCCATGTCAATATATTCTTTACACGGCCATGACTTTGCTGGCTACCAATGCAGTATCATGCAGTGAAAATGAAGGCGGGAAAGCCAGTCGCAGGTTTTTGCTTCGCCAGAACCTGTCCCCAAGTCTCCATTCGGGAACTTTTTCATACCAAAAGAGAAAGACAAAATTTTACTTGCACGCTAAAAACGACTATTCATCGAAACCAGTTCAAACACCGCCATTCTTGTCGAAGGCCCCGCTCGGCGTGGCGTAGAAGGCTACCGCAATAATGGTATACAATCCCAGTAACATGGCGCCCTCCAGATAATTCGACTTGCCGTCCTGGACAGTGTACGTGACGACGAGAACAGACACGGCGAAGGCAACGGTTTCGACTAAATGAACAGTCAGTAATTGCAGTAACATCATGCGCTAGGAGGCACTGACAGGTTTCAAATCGAAGAGACATTGGCTTGTCAATAATCCAGCCAATGATGACGAGAAAAGGAGTGACGCCGAGAGCAATTTGGATGCTGGACCCGATGGCAACGCCCATGGCCAGGTCCATCTTGTTTCGCAGGGCAACCACGACAGCCGTGACGTGCTCGGCCGCATTACCCACGATCGGGATCAGAATAAGACCAATGAATGCTTTGCTGATGTTCGCTTTCTCAACAATGTCGTCGATGCTGCCCACCAGGTAATCGGCACAAATGGCGACCAAGATCGTGATTACGACGAGAACAGCAGTGGCGGCGATTGGGCCCATCTGTGGGCCCCCTCCGTGCTCCTCCTCCTCGGCCTGAGCTTCCGAGTCGAAGAGATTGCTATGCGTGCGGAGTTGGAAGAAAAGGTACATAATGTACAGAAGCAGAAGAATAATGGCGGTGCCTCGCGACAAGATCAGGATGCTGGCTTGCTTGTCCTCCTGTTCGTTCTGGCTGAGGACGGCGTAGAGCTGTGAAGGGCCAAGTCAGCGCAACCGTCTGCCATAACAATCGCCCCAGGAATAGTCATACCGCAGCTGGAATCACGAGCGAGGCGGACGAGAGCGTCATTAGGGAGCAAGTGGTCTGCGCAACAGCACCAGAAAAGGTCTGTTCCGTGCCAGCTCCATTCTGACCTCTGTGAATCAGACCACCGAAGAGGAAGCACATGCCCATGACGAGCAGCAGGTTTGATAGAATAGAGCCCAACATGGATGATTGAACTACTTCGATTTGTCCATCCTTGAGGGCGACAATGCTGACCTGTGACTGATGTCAGACAACATGCGCATAACGTTATATTGTCCCGGCGAATCGATGCAGGCAGCACTCACAATAAGCTCAACAGCATTACCGAACGTAGCGTTAAGCAGTCCACCCAGGGTCTCGCCCAGCTCAAAGGCAATTTCTTCAGTGGCAAATGAGAGAACCGCTGCGAGGGGAATAATGGCAAAGAAGTTGATGGTGAAAACAGCTGTCGAGTTCCAATTGAGAGCACCAGCCACGATGCCAATGGGCACCATTGGCAGTAAGAAGTTGACATAGTCTTTGTAGGCATCACGCGTCAGTCACCAATTGCTGCGAAGTTTGAGAGAGAGCTGGAATCGAGCACCGTGGTAGCTCCCACAATGCACCTGGTAGTCCACGACAAAAGGACAAGAGAAGATCACTCACTGCTCAGTAGGGTAACCTTGATAATATGCCAGGTATAAGCTGTGCTTCGGACGGCAACGGAATCGCTGTCATTGCCAGGGGTGTGCCCAGTGTCGAGGAAAAAGGTATATAGTTTACTCCGCGAACGGTGCTGGACGTGATTCGCATCTTGGTCCGACGAGGCTGCCTCGCCATTCAGCAATGGCGTGCGCTCGCCGGCGTGGCTGCCCGACTTGTTTGTCATTTGGCGGCGCAACTGCCGAAAAGACTCGGTAGCTGGCGGTGACGAGTGTCAGTGTTGACGAGATGGACAGCTTCACACCGTCAAAGGTATAGCGGACGGGGAGGGGCTGGAGGGCAGAGTTCTGATCTGACGCAACCTGGCCTGGGCTCGAAGGGAATGGGCAAGCCAGAGAAATTAAAGTACGAGGTAAGCTCGTTCCTGTATACTTTATTTGGAGGGGGGGAGGAAGAGCGTTCGCCCAACGATGACCGGACGCGTGCCAGGGGTGGCGGGACCAGGGCCGTCGAACCAGTCTGGTGCTCTTTGTGTGTGGCGTAACCCGGCCTTTGATGACGAGGAGGCAGAATGGAAGCCAAATGTGCTCCTTTCAAGGCATGATGGGTGAACAAAGGTGGAGTCGGCGCGTTGGGAGGGGGGGGAGGAAAAGGTGAAGGAGGGAAGGACAAGAGCAAGGCGGACGCGCAAGCCAAGAGTAGCAAGCAGCAAGACAGTACGCCATCTTCGTGGCGCTGGCTGCTAGCAACGACTCGGGGCATGGACGCGTGGGACGAGTCGTGAACTTTCAAGACGTCTCAATTTCGTCCGTACGAGGAACTTGGCTCGGCCCCAAGGAAGATAGATTGGGGGGATTCGACGCAGAGAGGATACGTGAAACGTACCTAGACCTCCGAACGGCATTTTTGCTGTTAGTGGGTGTGCTTGGCAAGGCAAAGCGTGAGAGGTTATTTAGCGGTTGTCCAAGTGCTGTGTCTGTGTCTTGATTCAAATCTGTGGGAGAGATCGACGAAAAGAGCGAGGTGGGATAAAGGCAAAAAGGACCAAAGCAGTCGACGTTGTCTGGGGTACATGCAGCATTTCCTTTTCAGTGCGGAAGCCCTGCAGCTGCTCGTCCTGTCAAAGTGCTCGCTTCTGACTGGACAACGCCGCGTTTAGGTGGCTTCCGTCCCCACTCTTGCACCTGGCAGGAAGAGCTGGATGTACATGTACATGCGCGCCGCCTGATCACCGGCTACTCAAGCCGTTGCGGTACTAGCCAACGGCGGCGTCCTTGGCAAGCTGAGTGGCCCCTTCTCCCCCCTTTCGGGAACCCCGGTCAATCTGGGAGGCCTCCTCTCCGAACACGATTCACCTTTACTTCAAACCTGCGACATGCGAGTCAAACGCCACGCCTTTGTTTCATCAAAGCGAGCGGCTGGAAGCTGCCAACGATCCGCCGCACACGTCGCGACTGCCTCATCGTCTCTGTGGTTCCTCGGAGCACCGAGAGATTGGACAGACCGTTGCGTAAAGCATAAAATGCATCTCTTCGCATCTCTTCGCATCGTATTCTAAGCTCCGCCTTCATTTGCGTGGAATCAGGCAGTGGGTGCGTCATGTGAACTGGACGCGCCTCTTGCCTCGCACCACAAATTCGAAAGCACACAGGCATGCACGTCACCTCATCTAATTGCCCGCCCGGCCCCGTCGGCTGAACACGCTGTGACTGGAGCCGAGCGTGACGGCAGACGTGGCAACATGTCTCCAACGCCTCCCCGCGGATATCGTCGTACATACAATAGTGTCTCACCCCGCAGCCGGACTTGCTCAACACTTGTCTAGATCAGGCTTGCAACTCACGGAACTGCCCGATTCCCTGGGCTTCATCGATGGAGAGCCGCCTTCTCTTGGTGCCCGGGCATGATTGAAGCATGACAACGTAGCGACCCTACCAATCCGTAGTGCGCCCATGTTGCGCTTCCTGCCGGCTGCAGCCCCCATCACGTGCCGCCTTTTCTTTTTCGTCTCCCGTTCCCTTCACACGCGCATCGATCAACAGGCAAGGCTGTGTGTACCGTTGCCCCCGCTGCATCGGCACTTGCGCCCCGATCCGTTGGTTGTTGAGCCAAGAGCGGCCATGAAGATTTGGGGAAGGCAAGGTAGAAGAACACTTGGCAGAAGGCGGAAGACATCAAAATAAGGTAAAATTTAAGGTGTTCAGGGGTTGCATCGCGCGGCACCGGGGCTCCGTCTGTCAGTGAGGCTGTGCAGTGTCATCACTTATTCCATTTCCGTTTGCCGTCTCCAACACTGCCACCTCAGCCAGTCTTGGCAGCTTACAGTTATTTAGCCTCGACGGGACCCCTAATATCTTTCCTCCCTCTCTCTCAGCTGACACGTGCCACAGTGCCAGCACAAAAAACCAATGGCATCCGTCTCTTCGCCTTTCTGCTTCTCGATACTGGGGTCTGCAGGCTGTCGCCTTGCCACCACATGTTGCCCAGGACAGCCGTCAGAGATTTGTCAATGATCGCGTTCGCTCAGCCATCCATCCATTACCACACTTCGGTGCGGGCCAACGCGAGCGGCTTTTGCTCACCCCAACGAATTGACCGACCGCAGTCGCCATGTCAGAGGCATCCCAAGGCTACGAAATTGACCTCAGTATCGCATTCCAGCGAGACGAGAGAAGGGAGAAAGCTCATTTCGGACCTCTGGTCGACGTACCTGCAGCGTATGCCATGTTCCAAGTGAGTGACGCGCCTCCGTCTAGCCAATGAGGATCGAAGTCCCGCGAGGTGAAAAAGTCCCATGCTATCTTGGGCTCAACAGTGGCATAATTGGCGTACAAAATCCCTTTCCAAGCATTCCGGATTTCGTCGATTCGCCCTTTGCTGAAAAACACATCCCATTCTTCGCGAACAAACTGCTCATCGCGCACGAGCAGTGATGCAGGCAGAAGAGGTATCATGTGGATGCCCTGAATAGCCTCTATACCGGGATCAAAAAAAGTCGCGTGATCAACCTTGTTCTCGAATAAGATGCCTGCCACCTTGTTGCCAATGAACTGTGGGGGCTGGACCGTGTTATCTTTCTTGTAAAGGTAGTAATGCTGGAGGCTGCGTGCCAGAACCGACAACATAAGATTTGCCCTTGGGAAGCCAAATGTCAGCATGTAGCCTTTGTCCAGTGTGAACCCACCTTCTCTTGAGTCTCACCTCGATTCAAGATCAGTGTTGTTGCTGACTTTTCCCCACATCTTCAGTGCGTAGGCACACATCATGTCTTCGGAGCTAGACTCCTGATTCTATGATGAAATTCAGCAAAAAAAACAACGTCAACCAATTGAGTTTCAGTAATTCCAAATCACCTTGCCGTCAGCTGCAGCATAAAGCCCATGAGCCCAGCTATGTCCGTGGTACCAATCAAAGCTGCGCCACTTCGGGAACAGCTCGTCTTTGTCGCTCGGGTTCGAGACATCTCGCACTAGCAAATTGACATAGTCCGTGTGGTTCTGCATCCAGTCTGGATCCAGATGACCGATCAATGCAGCTGCAAGTATATGATAGCCATAATGAAAGTGATGATCATTGTAGTATGTATTTCCGAAGTCGACCCCTGCGTCGCCGGTTTCATAACTCGCAGATGATACGATGCCTCCCCAAGCATCTGACATGATCTCAATGGTCAGCATCTCGAACGTTGTCTGAAGGCACACGCCGACTGACTCTCATATACTAAAGGAAACTTCTGTTGATTGTCTGCAAAAGCGCCGAAAGCTGCCTTCAGTTGGCCGAGTCCAGTCTTTGCAAGTGCTTTGTCGCCAAGAAGTTCCTGAACGACATATAAGATCGTCGCGAATTTCGCTAATGCCTGTCAAGTCGGGATCAGGGTTCTGAAGGTCTTAAAAAACAGAAAAAAGAAAAAAAATCAAAGCAGGATCTCTCACCTTTCCGCTGAAATACATGGAATCCAAATTTGTTTGTGCCAGCATGTTCTGGGACAGTTCTCTCTCTGCTGCCGCCCGGATTGTTCCTTTTGCTTGATCCGATAGTCGCTTCATGCTCCCTTTCTCTGGGTGCCACGGACTGAAATCCATGTCTACGGGAATTTTGGGCTCGATCATGACCCATTCGTCGCCCTTTACCAGACTTGAAGGACCTTTTGTTGGCGAAATCAGCTGGACCGAGCGTACGCGTTTGACGGTGTCGCCATCAAAGCATGAGATATGATGTGGCAACGCAAACATATAGAGATTTCCCAACTGGTGTCCGTCCTTCTGGAATTTGAATCGATACGTAGCCTTTTTGCCGCATACCGAACCTGAGAGCCCAATGGTCACAGGATAAATACCCGCGTGGTCGTCAAACATTTCCTCCGACCCTTTTGTGCCTGGGTCTTTACAGATTTGCAAAATGCCATAAAATGGTTGCTTTGATTCGGCAAATCCGTTGTTGATGACTTTCAAGTCCAATTCGTCCCCCTTCGTTCTCCACGCATATGCGCGCCAAGTGGTCCCATCTTCCAATTGAAAGTTGTATTTTGTGACGCGATCTTTTGGGCTGCGTATAACACGACTCACGGCCTTGAAATATACCCCCGACTGAACAACAGGAATGGCACCATCGTACTGCGCGGTCATGAATACCATACCCTGGACTAAAGGAAATGATACGGATGGAGGGGCGGTCTTGCTCTTGCTAAGCTGTATTCTGGCGGAGAATGGTGTCATGCTGTCAACGGACACAGTTGTCTCATTTCCGAGATCTTTGGCGGATATGACCATGGATTGAATGCCGATGGGATTTAGATAGTAAGAGGAAGCCACATCAAATTTCTTCTCGCCAAAAACCCTTTGATGCTCGTCGATGTGCGAACAAGCCAGGCCCCAGCTGGTGCTTGCACCTTTACCCCCAGCCCACGCCACGGAATAGGGGAAGGTAAACGAGGGTGCGCTTTGATCGCCAAGGAAGAAATTCGAATAGAACTTGTTTGTCTGTAGAGGCGGCTTGGCGTTCACTCCCTTCCGCGGAACCGGATGATCATGCCGAAGTTGAATAGAGGACGGCGGCGCCTTATTGGATATCGGCTTGGAGAATATGTCTGAAGCCATTTTTTGCTAATGGAACTCAAGTAGTCCGGGCAAGAAGTGAATATCGAGATAGACTTGCCCGTGGAGCCAATGTTGTCCAGAGACGGCGTCCGGATTACAGCCCCGAGTCTTGCTGAAGTTGTGGACGTTGCAAGTGTAAGATCCACGTCAGGGTAGATGACACGAGCCAATTTGCTAAGGTCGAGAGTTGATATAGGCTAATCCTCACCAATGGGTTCTGATGTATAATTGGTGTTCTGCTCCGGCAAATTTGTATTAGGAAAGGCGGTGTTGACAGTCTTTCTGGCGCTGCTCGCAGCAGGTACAATGAGGTCATGCTCTTACCCCAGGGCCATAGGGAAGCGTTGTCAGTCAGTGGTCAGTGAAGCCACAGTCTGCCTCTCCAGACTCAAGCTTGGTGTTGCCTATCTCGCTGTTGATACATGTCTCGGACAAGCCTGTCCAAGACATCAGACAAGTCAGCCGACGAAAAGTTTTGTACATTTCCGCAACGCGCCGAACGCGCGGCCAATAGGAAGAGTCCGAAGAATATTATACATTTTGCTCAAAAGAACGATGCTCTCCGAGCTGAGTGAAAAAAACACGAGAGGGGGGTGGGGGGCCGGGGAGCTATGCATGCGGAGAGGTGCAAACGCGTGGGAGGTCCGATGTTCAAGCAACATCCCAGGGGATCAAGCTGATCGAGAGAACATGATTTTGCACGCAGAGCGGGAAGGGAAGAGTCGTACCTGGTTATTGACGCACCGAAAATGTGATTCTTATGCAATGCGGTTCGACAGGTATTCTAGGAGTATGAATGGAAGCTCTAGGTTGCAGGTACGTTAAGGTGACGATGAAAGGAATGCTGTCCTGAATTTGGTCAGTGATTGAAACTTCTTTTCAGCCAGGTCCTTGAATCGAGGAAACAACAAGACACAAGACGGCACCTGCATTACAAAGCCCCCGCTCTGAGGCGACACTATGCTCTTGTCTGAAATGACGCAGTGCTGGCTTAACATGGCAGGCACCATGACCATGGCAAGTGCGTGTTCAAGCCTGACGGCAGGATCATGATGTCGGCAAATGCAATCCGGAATTTCATTTCCTATGTAAGCTGTGTTTCTCGAACATGATTGGCGAGAGACGTGTATAAGCATGAGAACTGGGTAGGTTGATGATTGAAGAAATTGACGTCTGAGATCTGTGCCACATCATATGACAAAAGGGTATCATGCCAAGTTCAGAGAGGCTCACGGAGTCGTTGATTCCATGCAATGCGTAGATGCCATTTGTTGCAGGTGCAGGCTCTGCTATTTCCAACATGCGGGCCTGCCCCGAGGATGAACTAGAGACCCAATGCACTATATTTCCCTTCTGTTGAACCATCTCGAAGCATTTCGACAAGCCGTTTCCGGGTCTCGACAGCTTGCGGCTTTGGTGCAATTTTCGATCTTGTCGATGCAGGGCCAGCCCGAGCGCTCAATGACGCTTTTTGCGTCTTGTTCGTTGTCACCTGCGCAGCCAGTTTGCCATGTTCTTTTCTCGATTTGCGATACATTTCCTTCTGAGCCAGACTCGTAGACCCAGCGCTTTCAGCTTCTTTGCGACATTGTCGAATGTCTCTGCGATTGAGGACCCACGGAGTGTCCAGGATATCCCGACGGAACGTGGACCTCTTCTGCCACAAGATCACCTCTTGCGCAGTGCCCTTCACGACAGTCGCTTTCTCAACCTCAATCTGCCTCATACCCCTGAATATAGACAACCCCCCCTTCACATCGACAACATGGCCGACATCTATGCTGCCGTGAGGGTCATGGGCCCAAGCTGCTCTCGACGGCTTGCCTTCCAGGAGCTTTGAGTCGGTCTTCTCCATCAAAGTTTGGCGTTTGAATACAATGTCTATACATTTCCCACTGCTGTCATCGATGGTCAATATTCGAAGTCTGGAGTTGTCGGCATCGCAGACGGCCACGACGAGGCCCGTGATGCGCACCCATTTGATGGGCAGATTACTGTGAAAGAAGAAGTTTTCTCCTGTCAACTCGGTTAGCGAACGTGACCCGGGGCGCACGAAAGAGATCGAGACGGACCCTCAAATTCCGTGTGCCGCTTGAGAGTTTCAATATCTGAAATGCGGAGCCAGCACCAGCTATTCACGGTCGGTGACAGGTGGAAACAGTAACGTGGGTAAATCTCGGCGTCGCGCGCGTCAGGCATGACATGGCATGTTGCGGATTCAGTTCAGTCGCCACGAGTCACTGACGATTCGAGGCCCATTTCGCCAGGAAGGGACCTTTCTGGTCCGCTAGAAGTGTTTGTTGTATTCGCAGGCAGCGGTCGGTGATGTGCGCGATGGCAATGCGACAACGAGCAATTGATTATCCAGCAACGCGGGGCGGAGGCCCCACCAACAGGGACCTCAAGCCCGCGTGCCTCACGCTGGGCCGCAGAGACTGGGGACTTTATTAGTGTCAAAACTTGAATAAACGCCGGCTGATACTTTGCAAGTCCATTGTGCAAGTACCTAGGGTTCTATGTATCCATAGATATTAAACACTTATCCCAAGCAGCTTATTCATTCATTCATTGATCCATTCTCTGCAGACATGAGCGGATGATGTGCAACCGTCGAGACACGTTGGCAGACATCTTATTTTTTTGCTCTCTTGGGTTTATCCCGGCCGAGTTTCGCTGCGGCCGCTTGAAATGCTTCTTCAGATGGCCCATCATCGTCATCATCGACGGCTCGTTTCCCTTTCTTCTTCCCCTTGCCGGTTTTCGCTCCGTACTTTTCAGCCAAGTGATCCAAGAAATTTGCGGACCTGTCTTGCTGCCGCTTTTGAATCAAGGCCGCCAGGTCTGCTTCTGAATCGCCCTTGGACCTTGATTTGCCCTTCTTAGCAAAAAGTTTGTCGTGCACGCCCAACTCTTTCGCATAGTCCTCTGCTTCGTCTGCTTCGGCTTTTGCCGCCTTCATCCTCGCCGCGCGTTTCTTTTTGCTCTCCTTCGTGTAAGCAGCAAAGGCCGGGACGTTTTCTTCGGCGATGGCCTCATCTAGGATTCGACGAAACCTCTCATCATCCTGGATGACGTCACTCAGCATGACCCGTTCGTATACTTTGTCCATGTCACCTTTGCATTCTTCGTAGGCTACCAAAAGGTCATCCTTTTCCTCGACAGAGCCCTTGTACTTGTCCGCGAATTTCTGAATCGCATCGGCCGATACTGAGTCTCTAAATTGTTCTTTGTAGTAGTCGCTCCAGTTGAAGCCATCCGCATCGACGATCGACTCAGCAGTTGAGCCCGTGGTATCGTAGCGCTTGCGGCGTATGGGATCGGACAGTACAGCGTAAGCGAACGCGATTTTTTGAAACTTGACATGGGCCTCTTCTTTGCGCTCGTCAAGAACCTTGTCTGTGTGCGAAATGGTCAGCTGAAGCTCCCGCAGGTGTCGAGGAGGCGTTTTACCTGGATGATTCTTGAGTGCGGCTTTGCGGTATGCCCTCTTGACCTCGTCGGCGGTGGCTTCTCGTTCGAGGCCCAGGACCTCGTAAGGGTCAATCACGGGTGGTTCATTATCGAACGGCTCTTCCGAGTCCGACATGACAGGCTCCAATATAGAAAGGGTCTCCGTGCAGGTGGTCGACGAGGTTTCCTGCAGTGGTAGGTTAATGAGCGATTGCTGGTGCGCCGCGGTCCTTGGTGAACTAACGCCTGAGACGCGCTTCAATCGCGCGCGCCTCTGGGAGTTTGAGCTTAAATGGGTGGGACCCGCCGACGTCAGAGCTGCGGGCCCCTGTACATTGGGCCGGTGCCTGCTGCGACCTGAGGCCTCAAGCTCCAATTTGCACCTCGATGCTCACAAAGCATCGGAAACTTGTGCACGTCTCTTCTTTCCGCGGAACTGATCGCGGTGGTGGCCTGTGCACTTGCTTGCAATCATGTCGCTTCCTCAAAATCACGATCACCTGGCATCAATGCGTCGAGCTCTCAAGTTAGCCAGGAGGTCACCACCCAAGTCGAGCAACTTTCGCGTTGGGGCCCTGCTGGTTCGTCTTGATGACGGCGAGGTGATCGCCGAGGGGTACACTCTGGAGTGTGAGGGCAACACGCATGCGGAGGAATGCTGTTTCATAAAGCTGGCCACCCGGCTCTCCACGACAGAGGAAGGTCTCGCCGACAAGATCGCCGCACAACATGCCCTTTACACAACCATGGAGCCGTGCTATAAGCGTCTCAGCGGCAAGTTGCCCTGCATAGAGAGAGTTCTGCGGCAGAGAGCATGGATTCGGGACGTTTATGTGGGTGTACAAGAGCCCGAGAAGTTTGTCGGTCAGAATCCAGGCCGTGGCCTGCTTGAATCGGCTGGCATTCGTGTCTTTTCTGTCCCAGGATTGGAGCAGGAGATTCTCGAGGTCGCCACCGCTGGACATGAAGCCACGTCTTGACCGCTAGATATGCGCATGGTCCTACAGCCAGCTGGCATGATTCTTGGATTGGTAATTGCCCCGGGCGATGAGCGGCTGCCTGGCGCCTCACTGTGGTGCGAGGAAGCAAGCACCAGTAAGCGGCGGCGTAGACCCTGCGTCGACACGATGGACAAGTTCGGATCGGTTTTCTAGAACCCGACATCAGGTGATGCCTTCGAAGCATTGTGCAATTCTCCTGCAACGACTGGACCTTTGTGAAGCCGAACGGGACTGGTTTTCGCCAAGGGCCCCAGTGGCAAACCCCTTTACGTCCGTAGTCTTTTACATCTCAAAATGACCAGGATAGTGCTGAGCGATGTTTTGCCGAAGAGCCAGTTCACCACAATTAGAGGCACGCAAAAGTCACGGTTCAGAGCTCGCGAATATTCATTCATGGTTTTCAAATGCCCACAGGCCTGGGTGCTGCGCGAGGCGATTATATCTTACCAGGCTTCGAGATGCTACTCACCCAGTCTCTTGAACCAACGCCGTCCCTAAATCCCTCCATGGCCTCCATCTTTGTCATTCTCGCACAGAACTGCGATACGCTTTATCGGATCAGGGACTACTGGGCGTTGTGGAGGCATGCTTCTCCGGACAGCAATGAGCCTTACAGTAGCCACACCAGTCGTTTCTCAAAATAAGTTCTTGTGCCCAGATCTTGGGCTTCGGACAGGTAGTCGGAGCTGCGTACGCATTCAGCGCCTGGTCTCCGGGCGCATTGACCAGCCAATCCGCGCAGTAGTACCATCGCCCCAAAGGGGCTGTCGTGGAGACGACATGACCCGGCGACGCGCGGTTTGGCTCGCGCTTGGGGCATTTGGGAGCTCGACATGGACAGATGTAGGCAAACATCCAGTTTTGACACATGGCGGCTCGATTTCGCTGGGAGGAGTCTTCTGAACCGTGCTGTCTGTCCCAGACTCTTGCCAAGAATGGAGATCGGTCGAGTCGTGAGGTACTTGGTCATGTTGGAAGGGAGCCAAACGCCGTTTAGAAACGGACATGTTTTCACGCGTGGAGCCGTATTTCTCAGGCGAGGTAATGAGCGTTTTTTTTTTTTTTTGGTTTTTGTTCCAAAGGTCAATGCCGGCGGGACTTCCGAACAGCTGCGTTTCTAGGTCACGGGCAACAGGATGGTTTGTTCACCGATGCCTCTGTCTGATTAATCCTACCCATGAGGACACGAGCCTGTACGACCCGGTTGTTCAGGTGACACTCGATACTGTGCCGCTCGGAAAACCGCAGTCAGGGAACTGGTTTGAAGCACGTCAAGCTAAAAGGCAGCATTTGTGGTATCACAAGTGAAGATTTCATGGATCTGCCCACTTGCGGAGACCAACACGACTGGTCATGCCGAATCCGGGACTTGACCTAACTGGTGTCCGTCATACAAGACACAGAGAAAACATGAGGACATCGGCCTTACATTTCCCGTGGTCGTTTGCTAGCCCTCTCCATTGTATTCATTGCTTGCCCCCAAACGCGGAGAGTACGGACGCTGCGGTTGCGAGCTTGACGAATAGCCGGGCGGCGGCAAGAATCCGGGAAAGAGGTTGGCTGCATTCAACCTCCTTGGTTCTTCTCCGGTTTCATTTCACCCTGACAAGGACAACGGCTCTTACATCCAAAGACACAAACGACGACAATCAATATGACAATAGTCTGGATGGCAGCTTTGACAAGGCCCACGGCTTGTCGTAACACTGTCGGAGACGGAGATTTTGAAATCAGGGACAGAAATGTTGGTTGAACGAGGTGTGGCAGGCCAGTTCTTTGTCTTGCTCGTCTTCGTGCCTCATCCGCCTAGTTTTCGGAACCCTCGTCACGATTTATCGTACAGATATATTCATAGTCTGGCACGGCAAGCAACGACAAGCTCGGTGGAGCAAGACGTCGCCCCGTCGTCAATGGGCGAAGGTCCAATGACATTGCGTACATGGGTGCAGATCCTCCGTGCTCTCGCGCGAACAGGGTCCAATGGGGGGTGACGGGCCGCGGGCGCTTGCTCAAGGACCCCGGTTGGTGGGATGGTTGGCTCTACACCATGTCACAGGCAGCCACATCCAGAGCGCTTTCCTCACTGTCTCGCTCGGGTCTCACGCGGGCCGCGCAAACGTGCCCAAGAAGGCCCATTTACGGTCTCGGCGTCTCCATGGCGTCTTCTTCGGCACTTCTAGTTATGAACAGGTCAACGTCTGTGCACGCACGTGGAGCGGGCGGCAAGATCCAGCCCAGGGTTCGGCACGAGAGGATGGTGCTCGGTGGGCGGATTGGTGATGGGATGCGTGTCGATCCCTTTCGATTGCGCCGTGGTGTGTGGTTGGAGGGTCGAGGCGGGGTGAAAGCAATACTTTGGGGTTGGGGCCAGGGTTCTCTCTCGGCCCCACACCAGCTTTTGCTGCTTTGCTGCTTTCTGCACTTTCGGAAAGCTCCCATGCTCCGCGATAACGGCCATTGTTTCACGCGCAGACGAGAGCAACCCCAATACAATGCTATTTTGACCAGGCCAGGCCAATCTTGATGCGTGCGCGACTTGCCGCCTCCCGCATACGCCAAGCCGCCCAAGACGGAGCCATCCCAAGCCACACGGTCGTGGGGCCGGCCACCTACTTCTAGGTATCTCGGTACCTACTGAGCTCAACTCTCGGTTCGGTACGATACATGTCAAAAAACCAATCGAGAGGTGAAAGAAGAAAGAAACAGGAGAAGAAAAAAAGAACGAGTCTCGGCTGGCAAAACGGGGTCTCGCCGCCCACCCCCGTCTGCGCAAAACATCACGGAACAAGTCGTACTGATGGACTGATCGCTCCCTGCCCACCACCCCGGTCATGACTGACGGCAGATCCCCCCCCCCCCGGTCGAAATGAAGGAGAGTGACGGTGTGAGAGACAGGGAGGGGAGGGGAGGGAGTGAAAGCTGCACAGGGAGCAAACAAAGCAGGGGCCCAGGGTGCCGCAGCACGTGTGATTTGCCGACAGCGCTGTTTGCCAAGCAGGAAGCCGTGTGTGGTGCTCACCTGCACATCGCACATAGAGCAAACAAGCAGATGCTGTGACGTGGAGTCCGTCAGCCTTGTGTTGCGCATCTCGGTGAGGTGAGATGGGCAGAGTGATGGGTTTTCCTTCTCTGTGCGATGCTGCCGCTGCCATTCACGCCGCCCCCTCCGCCACGAGTATTTTCCCGCTGCTGCAGTCTCTTCTTTCCGCTCTCTGGTGCTCTTTGCCACTGACCAACCATACACAAATCACCATTGGCGCCTCTCATCACTCTGCGTTGGTCCGTCTGTCACTAGGCAGTACTGGGCTTGCTGCCCGAAACGGCCAGCGGCTCTCTCCCCAATGACTTATAAAAGGGCCACGTCCGACTCCCAGCATTCTCTGTCTTGTCTGCCGTCCCGTTCCCTCCTCATCCTCTCCCCGTCCCATTCCCATCCCAACAAAGTTCCCTCATTGGAGGCTGTTCTTCCTCAACATCTTTTCAGTTTACCGCTAGCTCGCCACAGAGCCCCCGAGGCCTACATCCCACTGCACCAGCACCATCTGCATCTTCGCAACACCTGTCTTCAGTTTATTCAAACCTCGCCCTCCCTCTGGCGGCATGTACAACAATGAACGCAGAGGCCGCGGCGGCGGACAGTCACGTGGTGGTTCCTACGGCGGCGGCAGAGGCGGCGGAGGCCCGCAC